>JBCJKH010064749.1:0-14731 GCA_039877255.1 Loriculus beryllinus
TATTATTGTTATAGTCCAGTGCAATACTGGTAACTGTCAAACAGGAACACATACAGAAAATGTTTTCTCTCTGTAAAATGCACATAAAAGAGTATTTTATTATCAGAGAACTAAGTCATATGTGTACAGGTTCCTAGCAGAATACACATTGGTGCAGTACCCATGTATATATTGAGTTACATGTGTGCGTGTGCGCACATATATGGATGGATGAATGGATCCAGACACAAAAACCCAGTATCTTTATGCATCTGAAGTTATATTTTGGTTTCGAGATGCTCTGTTCATCGTGTGTACATATTTAGACTATCAAAAACCCCACAAACCTCACTTACGTATAATTTTCACCCAGTCATTTGGATCACTGTGACTTGAATTGTCTCTTTTTCCAATATGAGTAGCTTGTATTAATGAATTCAATTTCTCAGTTACATTTCCTCTGCAAAATGAGAATGTGAGATTAGAAAAAAAGCATATCTGTACTGTTGACCACTCTGGGTTCCAATATTATTGTACCATGAAGGTCAGTTTCCTCTGAAAGATGTTTTCATTCAACAAAACCAAACTTGAACTATTGAGTCATCTGTTAGGAGGAAGAAAGAGCAAAGCATTCCACCCCAACATCATCCTCATTTGAATACAGAGAGATCCAAATGAAGCCATTATTATACTTCCCCTTTTAAAATGCAGGAAAAAACAATTCAACCTACATAGCTCACCTTAAAAGGCTGCAATCTTCATCAATGCCAACTTCTAGAGTGCACCCAGAGAGTGAATCCAGCCCAAATATAACTGGTGTATGAGTTGCTGATGTACATAAACCTCTGCCAGCTATGAAATGAAGACATCTTACTGAGCTTTCCTCTGTCAACCATTCAATTTCTAGCTTTCAATTTTGTGCAAAAATATCAAGCAGGAGAATGCAAAACACAGGTGGTATAATTCAAAGATAGATACAAGTTCATTCAACTTAAACATCCCGAGAAAGCATTAGCGGCTTACCACTGACTTTTGAACAAAGGCTAGGGAATGGTCTAGAAGGAATAGTCCAGAAAAGCAATATTTGGCAGAGATTCTTAGCTGAAATAAGTGAAAAAAACCCAAACAACAAAAAAAAAAAACCACAACCAACCAAAGCCAAAAGAAAAAACACCCACAACATTTTAGCATTAACTACAGCTGAAGTTGCAACCTCACAGGCCAGTACCTGGCTGCCAAATGTTTAGGCTTCCAGAAGTATCAGAAGCATTCAGATTTGCAGCTCTCACTGGTTTTCCAACTTGATAACCTAAACATAGAAGGGTAAATCCTGAGCACTGTATAATAATCTATAAGCATTAGCACTGTTTTAATAATAAATGTCATTACTCCTGAAGTAAATGAACAGCCATTTCCATTACAGTAGGAATACTTTTACTTTAAGTAATCAGTATCTATACAACAAAAGCCTCAGAACCAACCCGTTACTACAATGACAGTGCATTGAGACAGGAAGGTCAGGGCTAGCAACATAACGTATAAACCACATATAGAACACAGTCACTGATAATAATCTGTACATTATGAATTCTTTTCACTTGTAAGAGGCAAAGTAAAGTATTAATACCTGGATTCCCAGACAGTTCTGTTGTATTAGCACTCTCTAAACTTAGAAATTGGACTGTGAATCTCTGGGTCAGTATTTCTGGTAAAAGAAAAAATATGACTTTACTTTCAAATAAATAACAAAAAAGTATGCAGTAAACTGGCATAAAGTACGCTCTATGTGGGATACATACATCCTTCATTAGTAACACAAATAATATAAATTAATGAAAATCAGCCCCTTAAATTTTCTTTCCAGAGTCCAGAGGAAACTCTTTTGAAGTATTATTAGTAAACAAGAGATTCTATCACAGAACTTCCCTGCTGAAGAAAAAAACCCATCAAAAACTGTAAAAGAAATTTCATGATACCTCCATCACATAAACTTCCGAGGAAGACTGTGACATTTACTTGCTCTATGTTTTTGTCTTTCCAAATGAATGTATAATGCTCCGCAAATGTTATATTTTGACATAAAACCTCAGCAGTAGGAAAACTTTCTGTCAGAAGAAAAGAAAAGGCCATAATGAAAAGCACAGAAAGCTGTGTTACAGGAACTGAAAAAGAACATGTTAAAAAGCTGCAGGAAATCCTGGGAATTAAAACATTCCTCTTCTTGAGAATTTATTTCACTGTTAAAGTCCCAACTCATTAGGACAGTGCAACAGTACAATCCCTTAGCTTCTCAATGCTTTAACATCAGTGATTCCAGGCCCTTGTATAGCTAAACCTCTCCAGAAGAGCCCAGCACTGGACTTCACTTCATCAGTTGATGCAGCTCTCTGCTCTCTCCCTGCTTTCATCTCACCCCTCCCAGGCAGCCATCACTGCCTAGAAAAATGCATTAGCTGGGATTCCATTAGTTTAATTTGTGCTGCATTATCCTCCCACTGACTGGGAACCGCTGTTCTACATCAAATAACTGCTTCACTGGCTGACAAAGGCCCTTCAAAAGGCCTTTTTTGTAACAAGAGGTTACAAACCAGACACATGTCCATCTGCTTACACTGTCCATCCCACTTCTTGGTTCTTCTTTGGGATTTTTTTTTTTTTTTAAAGCATTCTTTGTATCTTTGGGTTTTGTTTGTTTAGTCTTCTTTCTTCTCAAAAATTACTTTTAATATAAGCTAAAGGACCTTATTTCTTAACCAACTTTAAATGAAGTTAGGGTAAATTAAGTACTTGCTGCTTCACAGTAAGCAAAACAGTTTACTTCTTGAGTATACAAAAACACACAAGATACTTCCTAAGAATTGCAGCAGAATAATCTATTTCTTATACAATCCAGGTTAGGTAAGAAACATTAAATGGAAGAGACATACCACTTTCAGTGATGAATTTGCCAGTGTCAGTGATGTTCCTATAGACAACATTTTGTTGGATGAAGTCTGAGAATGAAAAACAAACACTGCAGTATTCCTGACTAATGAGACAGACACACTGTTTTCAGTGGAATCCTTGTTATGACAATGAGTAGAAAACTATCTAGAAAATTAATACTGGTAAAAGACCAAGGCAGCTCTGTATTTTGAGAGCACAGCTATCTCTGGGACTACAAAGGTAATAGAGATGAACAAAATTAGACAATGACATAAAATACGTTATTTTCATGCTGGCAATCATCTCAAACTGCAGAATGACACTTCATAAGTATATGCTTTTGTAATGTAGACAGTAATCACTTCTCACTAATTCTAAAATGATGATACTGCACCCTTTTGAAAGAGAAAGGGCTCTGCAACAGTCTGAAAATAGAAAGCAGGAGGGATGCTGTTCTGTAACTTCAGGCCATAGCCAGTATGAGTCACCAGAAACAGACAAATGGAAAACAAAAGCCAACCCTACTATTTCTTATATCCTAAATCTTGAGAAATAGAGGGACAGTTGATAGATTGTTATCAGAAACAGACCATCCCCAAACGCTGAACTACAGCCACCAAGCAACAGAGATATTATATACGTAGCTACTATGTCAAACCCTTGGGTTTGTTCTGTTCTAGCAGCTTTGAGAAACATAAACCCCATTTTTGTTCAGGTTTCTGCAGCATACCTCCAGTACCACTGTTTATCCTCACGTCATGGGGCAGTCCTTCCTCATAAGAGGCTAAACTGGTAAGGCATCTGACATCAAAGTCCTGGAGGTATGCCACAGGGGCATTTACAACACACTGTCCAGCCATGGATTGCTGCAGGTGGTTCAACAGAAATAAGGACATTGGACATTGTTTTAGCCTCTTGCTTTTCATTTGAAGACTGTTAGTGAAATGATAAGTCATAAACTATTAATTGGGATGCCAAGCTTGCTGTTATTTCTTGCAATAATTAAGACATTATGATTTTGGGAGATGAACAGGGAGATCAGGAAGGATAATGTTTACTTTTATTAATGGTTTTGTGCCTTCTTTTAATTTAAAGAAATATATTCCTCCACTTGAAACAGCAAGTTGCAGAATCTGGTTACAAAGCCATAAGGAGTGTGATATATAGAGAATATCAAACAAACAAAGAGAAATCAAAGTATCATAAACACAAAGTGACTACCTGGGGAATGGTAAAATACTCATTTTCTTCTGCCATAATTGGATCTCCTTGACTGTAACCAGTGAAAAGTTTCCCAGGAGAAGTTTGCAAAGGGATCTTAAATGAAGGAACTTTGGGTGTAGAACTGCAAGCAAGTTTAAAAATTAAACCTCTATCTCACACCAATAAATATACATTTGCTTTCATGTCCCATGTTTTCATACGGTACCAATGATATTTTTCCATTTGCATTTAAAGTTCACATCCTAACATTCTAATTTCAAAGTAACTTTCATTATAAAACCAGCTTCTACTTTCAGTAACATGCTTAATGCGTGTGTTCAGAAAATAAATTCCTTCAGACTTACATAGAGCCATGATAGAAGTAGCCAAGAAATGGTGTGTTGTTAAGAGAAGACTGTACACAAAGGAAGGGAAACCAATCAGGGATATATTCCATTGACTGAGAGGAGCACAGCTGATCAAAAGGTGGGTTTACATCCCCACCAAACACTCCAGTGAAACATGATTCATTGAATAACTGCTTCAAGTCTGGTGAACACTCCTGAAAGGGAAAAGAAAGGTCACTGTAGCACAGCAACCACAGGCACTGTAGCCATACTTGCAGGTGAATCAAACCAATTTTGTAGAGAAAGGTCGTATATACTGTTAGAAACACTGGAATAGCCAAAACAAGCCCTCTAGCCCTATCTAGTCTGAATCCCATTCAGAACCTCTCTCTCCCCCCAGGCTATAGAAAGAACCTAGAAATGTTTTAAACACTTCAAAGTTTAATATGAAATAAGTACCAGGTCACAGCAACAACGAACATCACAAGCTCCAGCTGTCAAGTCACAAGGACAAGAGCCCAAGGGTTGAAACACCTGGTTTGGGATGATAGTGGCATTTTCTGTAAAAGAATTAAAAAAGAAGATAAAATCAGATTAGATGGACAGAAACCCAAGCAGACCACGTGCAGTGCAATTTACTCTGTACAAACCTTCTGCTGAATCCCATTAATGATTATTCACCATCTCTTACTGCTGCCTAAATCCTAAAGTATTCTTTTTTTTCATATTTAGAGGAAAAGAACAACCAAAATGCCATTTCTTCTTTAGCACATCTAAACACTCACCTGACACGTTTCCTGCAAAGGAAGAGCTGGCATATATTTCAGCTTGAACCAGGAGATGCGCCAACATCACTGAGTGACGGCAAGCTAAAACCTGGAGTGTTTCAACCACACAAAGAGGTGCTGTGCAGCAGTCAGTGGCATTTGGCAAGCACAGCTGCAGGTTTCTAGACAAGCTGATAGTCAGTTTGGAAATGTTCTGGAAGAAATGCAAAATCAGGTTTGACAGCTTTGGTAGCTTGTATTCAATTACTCTTATTTAGACCACTCATCAGCTTCTGAAAGAGAAGTTTCAGTATCACTGGGTTTTGTCAGCACTACAATGCAATGAGATGCTTCCTACATAAAACTGGATATTGAGAGTGGAATAACAAAGGGTCTGCTGCTGAGATATGCAAATAGAGAAAGGATATGAACTATGCACAGAACTTTGAGGCACTCACAGATTGTTGCTGTAGAAATCACATGTTCTAAAGAATAGAACAAATACTGAAAAGTGAGTTTCAGTTTTTACAGATTCCTTCAGCTGAAAACTAGATAACTGCAGAGCTGATAAAATCCCTAAAGAATTGTGTACAACATAACACTGAACACAAGCCTAATGACTATAGATGTTCCAGAGCCCATGCTGTTTAAAAGTGCTACTTTTTATTTCTATTATCTCTTTCCAGCAGATCTGAACAATCTCAAATGCTACAGACAACCAGGAAGTGCAGGCATTTCTGGACAGAAGGAAGGCAAGAAGAACCCAGCACCAAAGCCGCATCTTAGCAAATTACAGGAAGGGCACACACACAGAGGCAAGACATTCAAACTGAGGTGTTGGTACGTTAACATTTTGCTAGTGTTTTATTAGCCCTTAATATACAATAGTCCAGTCCCTCCCATTTTAGGCAGGAATCAGTATTTTACATACCATACCACGTGTCACATTCAAATTCCAGTCGCCAGCGCTTTCACTTCCATTGCAATTTGCGAGTTGCAATATTCCTATATCAAAATCAAAAGTATTCCATTGTCATTTTGACCAGACTGGGGAATCTGTAGCACATTTAAACTCCTCTTATGCCTTCAAATAGGCAGATTCTCAGGCCCAACTGACAAGGAGTCAACAGAAGACTAAGGGCTTCATCAGCAAAGTCCTTTGGAGTTCCTGTTTCAGTAAGTATCAAAGCACTCAAAGAAGTGCATTTCTCCAGTAATTTTAGTGTCAAGAGATATTAATAAATCAAACATTTATTTACACACTGCTGGGGGAGGGGTGTTCTTACCTGTCTCTTCATCTGTAGAGCTTAAATATATAGAAAAGTTAACCGCTGAAGAATTTCCAAGAAATAACAAATTGACTCTGGGCCCTGACATATGGATAAATGAAGGCTGAAAGACTGAAAAAAGAGAAAAAGAAGTAAGTCTTTGCACACGTTAAGTGAAAAAGGTAACATCTGCAAAACATACTTAGATCTTACCTCTTATATTGTGAATTGTCACAAATAGAACTAAGCTATCTTGTGATGCCCAATGCAGGCCTGTATCTGCATTCATGCCAAGTGCCAGAGCACTGGGCTCACTGTAGCTTTCTATACCACAAGTCTGCATCTGCCAAGATGCTCAGTAAATCCTCCTTAGAGTAACTTTATGGCAGGAGACTGCAGCACTTCCCGGCCCACACGGGACAGACAACAACGTGTGTAGCATTTCTTGCTGACTTCAGTTTACACTTTCAATCCTCACAGCTATGAATGTTATCAGGGCTGTACCTCTATTACATGTCATACACTTACCGCAGACCAATGCCCTTAACACGTGGACAGTTTCAAGTGTAGGGCTCCAAGCTGAGCTCCACTATAATCTCCTTCACAGACCGCACCAAGGTTGAAACTCCAACATTAAGCGGTTCCATCTTCCCCCTTCAGAGCCCTTCCCCACAGCCTGCCCGCCCTTTTATCCCGCTTCCCTCGGCAGCTCCGCCGGCCCTGACGCGCTGCACCCACCGGAGTCCCGAGCTCGCTGCCCGGCGCAGGGCTCCGCCAGCAGCAACAACACCAGCGCCGCGAGCACCGCAGCCTCCATGGCGCCTAAGGAGAACCGCGCTCCCGCCCGGCAGCCATCTTGCGGCGCCCGCTCGGCTCCATGGCAACGGGAAGGGGCGGGAAGCGCGGCCGCCTCACGGGAAGGCGGGACGGGGCTACGGGAGGGCTGGGACACGGTGCCCTCCTCACGGTAGGGACCAGCGGAGAGAGCCCACGCACGGCTGCTCCTCGTCCTCCCACCTAACTGCACACGGGCACAGCCTCCCTCAGGCGCTTCAACCAGTGCCAGATCTTACTGTTATACCATACAGGTAAAAACATCAGCTATCACAGCAATATCTGCCCACGTTTGAGACGGAAAAGGTTTTATTATGAACTTCTTATACAAAGTAAATTATAGTACAGCCTTCAACCAAAACAAGCCGGGAAAAGGCCGGCACTGCAGTTGTTACACGGACAAATGCTAATGCAAGCATCAAGACATGACATAAATTCCTCTATAACCTTGGGGAAAAAAAGGATCTGTGGTTTTCAATGTAGGAAACAGTTACAGTATTCCTTTATACAGGAAAACAGCAGGAACAGTATTCCTTTCAGGAGAACATCAGTTACGAGCAACAGGTTCAAACACCAAACCGTACCGTTGCTTTTTACAAGGGAGAGAATGTTTAAATCAAAGTCAAGTTCTGAAGCACACAGCACACCCTCATGTTCTGCCCCAAAACCACCAAAGCAAAAGCCTTCATTCTTGCTTGTCAAATGCCAGCTGCAGAACCACACATTAAGAACTGCCATATTGCACAGAATTACCTTTTCCAGTTCAGAACACAACCTTAAAGACCACCCAGCCAGCCTGAAGTTATTGAAGTTCCTTTAAACAAATGGAGGCGTTTTTACTCACAAAAGAAAAGATATCCAATTAGGAAAGCTAAGAGCACAGAGACACTACAGTCAAAGGAATGTCAACACGTGTGAGTGCGCAGGCAGAGCAGGCCAAACACTGCTAGCAAAACCTAGCAAGAAGCTGAAGTCCCTCAACAACACAGTGCTCAGGGTCTGATCTATGCACTAGAAATGGGCACTCTTACCTTCACACCAGTGCCCCAAAAGACTCAGTTTTCCTGTCTCTGAATATAACCTGGAGGAGTGAAACATTGGCAGTGGCCAGAATACTTTCTTCTCCTTCCCAGGGTATGTGTCTTAACAGGCTGTAACTCCTGGTTCCTCTCTCACTTAAACCAGCACAGGTTACACGGTAATACAGTGATTTGTTACTTACAGAGCTGTGTAGAACACATACAATTTGGGTATTTATCCCCTAAGAAACAAGCAATAACACTGCATACAGTTCTCTCTGATCCAACACCATCAATTCCTCAAGTATCTTTCATCTTACATAATTCCTGGAGGAGGTAATGATGTATTTACATAACGCAGTTACGCAGATACCTTTAATTTCTTCTTCTTAGCTTTCATGACAGGTGGCAATGATATTTTGAAAGCAGTCCTGAAAAAAGCATTAAAAAAGGAGCTGTCAGATCCACTGAACACATTTCCACACCCACCCTTGGGACAAGAAGAAGAAACACTTACTCGCATGTACTACAAATAGGACTGAAGTTGCAGAATACTGGAAAAGAAAAGAATGGGCTTTCACTAGAACAGTTCACTTGAATGTAAGGAATCAGACCCTTCAATATTTATAAGCTTACTTGATAAGCACACGGAGCACACGTAACCAATTTCAATGAGATTTCGGTGACAGAAGCATGCAGCTCTGTAGTCAACATGGATGGGAGGTGGAAGGACAAGCTGTGATCTTTGCTCTTGATCAGGGAGAAACACCCACTGCACGAAAAGAGAATGGTGCTGCTGTATTTCCCCTTGTCAATGAAGCCAGTAAGATTCACATCTGACACAGGAAAAAGCACTGTTTTTTAAATGACTTACCAGCAAATACTGCAGAAGGGATGGCATGTGGAGCACTTTCAGATATATGCCACCCGTAATGTCACAAGCCTGGAAAGTAGAAAATGATCAGCTTGCTTTGGTTTATAATTACAGGGTATTTAGAATACCCACATACTGCACAAGGCCTGCATGTTGGAACTGTCAGATCCACTGAACACATTCCCACACCCACTCTTGAAACAAATGAAAAAAGAGAGCTTAGGAACATCTCAAACTATCTAGCATCAAGTATCTGTGAATTAATTTATATAGCAAATTATAATAGTGACTGGAGTCTGTACCTGTTGCAGGAGACCTGAATCAGAGTCCAACACGCAAGCATCAATGAAAACACTCTGCAAGAAAACAGATGCAATGCATAAGAGAAATGAGCAATCTTTTTTTCTGTGGATATTAATAAAATAAAATACATATGAGAAAGAAGCCAGCTTCACCTGTTTCTGTGCTGCAAAGATCACATTCATGAAGTTCATATATTGCAATGCACTATCTTCCGCTGCTTTTATGACCTAAATAAAACAATTCAAACTTGTTGGCCTACATAATATCACTGGATTTCAAGACTGAAATAAAACTGTCAGCAAAAGTCCTTACCAAAATCCTTGACTTCGTTTCTTGATTGCCTAAATATTAAAAAGAAATGCATGAGCACATTGTTTCTATTCCCTGCAGTTTGCCCTTTTAATTCTAAAGCATCAAACATCCCAGTTACATGTCTAACATCCAAGATGTTAGATCCAACACCTCAATAAAAATACTTATAAGAAACTGGTTTATAGTCCCAGTGACAAGCATCTGTGGACTAATTCAGGCCTGTCATGAAAGCAGACCCATTTCACTTATTGTCCAAAAGCATCAAGATGTTGATCAGGGAATGAGGTGGTCCCTGTGGCATGATCAGGATAAATATGTACCTAATCTTGCCAATTTTGGAAATGAGGACACGTCAAACCACACGTATATTTGTTTGTATGTATACATGTATTTATGTCTGATTCAAACATTTATGTAAGTATTCAAAACAGGAGAGAAGGCTTTACCTTTCACATCTTTGCTCATCTTGTTGATATCTGATTCGCTGACATTAAGGAATCTACATTCAATTCTTGAAAATAACCCCAGTATCCATGCCACATATTCACCACCTTAACCAACGCACATTTTAATAGCTTGACCCACAGCTATTAGGCAAATATTTCAGTTTTGAGTATTATTACAGGACAGAAATAGTAAAACTTAACTAATATTATAAGAAACAGTCTTGAAAACACACAAAAGCTTTGAAGATTCTGTGACTGAAAGGATACAACAAAGGGCTTTAGAGAGTGATCCTACTAACAGAGTTTCTGTTTGCTGGCCCCTCATGTCACCTGCAATACAAGGAAAGTTGCAGAAGTTACTTTTAGATATAAAAATGGTTGCTGAATCTGACCATAGGAAATACTACAAGTTTTATCTTTGGCAAATGGCATTGATGCAGAGGCCTGAAGTGTCACACATTATAAATTCATTTGCTTGAAACATATTCAAATTCACATGATAAAAATAAAGGAAATTCCTACAACTCCTTGTGAGTCCAAGTGTTTTGCAATTCTGCATATTAAGCCTAGAGTTTTCTTTTCCTTACTTTTTGTCATGAGGTCTTTAATCTCTTCTGCAATTGCATCATTGATTGCTGTTAACAACTCGTATTTTCCATCCTTGCTGCCGGAGCAATTAGATTCCATGGAACTACCACCATCTCCAAAGAGCTCTGCAGCAGCCCAACCCTTCCCAGGGTACAAGAAACGGCTGAAATAGAGGAAAGTCAAAGTATATATGGTTTAACCTTGTAAGAAAAATACTCGTAAACCGCTCAGCTGTAGACAGCAATACTCTGCAGTATAATATCAAAAAAATTTAATACTTTAGACACTAAAGAGACGATATAAAGCAGGCAATCCTCAAATTTAAAATGGAGTAAAATCCACACTTTCCTCCCTCCTTTCAAGGACCCTCTTAAGAGAGATGGCAAATAGATGCCAAGCCTGCACTTGAGGGTAGATCTTTACAATAATGATATATTATGCATTTTAAACCTGATTGCAATTATGTACTTCAAAAGAAAATTAAGAGATTTATATCAGGAATATCATATCAGGGGATAGATATAGGCAAGCGTACTCTAAATCTTCACCCTGTTAAGAAGCAACTCTACCTTTCTTGTGTGTGACTCGCTATCACAGCAAGTCTGTTGTTGCGGTTCATAAGTAAGTGTGAGTTTCCCAGCACCATCACTGCGTCGGTGCATTTTGATAGGGTGAACTGCTGAAAAAAAGGAAGAAGAAAGCAGATACAGGGCAGTAACATTTACAGTGAAGTAATTTAGAAGAAATCTCTCAAATCACTGCAGTTAAAAGAACTCGACTTGAAGATGCCAAAAGTTTCCTAATAGGAAGAATTTAGACAAAAGCTTTGACTACATAATGCTGAGGAGCTACTTTAAAGAATATTCTAATATCCATAAATTCTGTTCTAGCAGACAAATGTCAACAGAGTTTAGACATCAAAGACTTACGTGTTGCCCACTTACTGACATTAAACAAATAACATCCTCCGGAATCGCCCCCAGCAGCACCCACACCCAGCAGCACGTACCTCAGTTTCCTCTAGCGCCTTCTTCCCCCACCAGATGGGGTTGGTGTCAATGATTACGACCAGCAGGCTCAGGTCATCGTCTGAAACACAGACAACCCCGCAGCGTCACCCCAAGCTCCGCGAGAACGCCGAGCACAGCAGCGACCGATGGTCCCCGCGCAGAGGGGGCTGCCCCAGCGCACGGGTGACAACACCGCGAACCCCGCGCTCCGGCTCTGCCTCCCCCGGAGGAGCCCGGACACCGGAGCCTCACCCGCGCTCATAGCGCCGACCGCGGGACCGGCTGCTCACGGCGCATGGAGATGATGCCGCGGCACGGCGTTACGTCAGCCAAACGTGTGCCGTCACTCGGGCGGCGGGGCGGGTAGGGGAACGGAACGGAACGGAACGGAGCTGAGCGACCATGAGCACGAACGGTAACGGGAGCGGGGCGCGGGCAGTGCGGGGCACGGCAAGGGGGGGAGGTCACTGACGCGCCTCGCTCCCTACAGACTTGATCGAGACCTTCAGGGCGCAGCTGAGGGACGACCCCGATGTCGCCTCGGCCGTGGCCGCCATCCGCGCCCTGCTGGGCTTCCTCAAGCAGGACCGAGGTGGGTCCGGCTCCCTCCACCAGAGATCCGGGGTGCCGGCTCTGCCCCGAGTCTCCCCGCAGCGAGGCCCGTATCGGTGGGGTTGTTACCGGGCATCGCTGCTTGTCCGCAGGGGAGACCATCCAGGGCCTGAGGAGCAGCCTCCTGGCTGCCATCGACACCCTGTCCCGGGTGGACTCCTCGGTCGCCGTGTCCTCCGGTGGGGAGCTCTTCTTGCGCTTCATCAGCCTCACCTCCCTGGAGTATTCGGTAAGGACGGCTGCCGCCTGTCCCGCCGTGCTGCCGGCAGGGGGGACCGCAGCTCCGCAGCAGCCAGCGCTGTGTTTTCCAGGACTACTCCAAGTGCAAGGAAATCATGATCGAGCGCGGGGAGATCTTCCTGACGAAAGTGTCAGCCTCTCGGAATAAAATCGCCAAGCTGTGTCATCCTTTCATCAGAGATGGTGCTGTGAGTAGACAGTGCCAGGATCACTCTTGGTGTTCTGCTTCTTGCAGCAATGGAAAACAAAAGGGGAGGGAAGTGAAGGTTATTAATGTTCACAGCAGCATTGTCTAGTGGTGGCTTGTGCATGTAGATAGGTGTGATATCCATCCCTGGCAGTGTTCAAGGCCAGGTTGGACAGGGCTTGGTGCAACCTGGTTTAGTGAAAGGTGTCCTGGCTTGTGACAGGGGTTTGGAAATGGATGAGCTTTAAGGTCCCTTCCAAACTAAACCCTGTTGTAATTCTATGGTCTTTCCCCTGCCCCTTCACTTTCCATGCAATCCAGGTCTATCTCATGTTCTACTTCTATGAGGTGCTGAGGAGTCACAGCTTCAAGTTTCCACTTAAAATACTAAATCATCACCCCATCAGGACTGGCCACATACAGTCCAGCTCATAGAGTAGTTTTCTATGCTATGATCTGTAGAATACACGTGACAGGCATTATTAACATTGATGGACACCTATGTGAAGTAAAAGCCATGCCACTGTTAGCAAAAGTAAAGGGCTTCTCAAAGCTCAACAGAAACTGATGTCTTTTTGTTTTCTGACAGCGAATATTGACACATGCATACTCCAGAGTGGTCCTCAGAGTGTTAGAAGCAGCTGTTGAGGCAAAGAAGCGATTCAGTGTTTATGTCACTGAATCACAGCCAGATCAAGCAGGGTGAGTACTCATTCTTTTGGGTTTTATCTTGGTTAACAGCTACCATCAAGTCGGCTAGGCGTTAAGAAAAGGTGCTAGGCCTGTCTGCAGCATTTTGAATGGTAACCATCACCAGTATCACATTATTCTGGACAAGTGAAAACAACCCAAATATTGGCAAGTGACTTCCCGTACTAAATGTTCCAATTAAAATGTCTGGGTTTTCCTCAGAGGCTTACAAACCTTCAGTCAGTACCAGGCAGACAACTGATTTCTAGTGGTCTGCTTCAAAAGTAGGCTAAAATAACTAGTATTATCATAGCAAAGTAAAACATTCAACTAACAATGTCATTTGAAGATCCTAAATAAAGTATATTACTGATAGCAAGAGAGCAGGCCTTCCCTCTGTGTGAGTGAAGTAGTAAATCCTGCATGCTGGGTAATGCGTGTTGCTAACAAGGATGTTCAGTCAAAGTACATATGACTCTCCAGCTTCACTGAAACAGCTCCTAGGACTGCAGCCCATGCTTTATTTCTTGTTTCTTAAATACCCTGTTGATGGACAAGCTGAGGCAGTTCAGCTACTCTGTCATCTTAATAACAGCTCACTGACTCATCTTTCTGGAGCTGTAATTCCTGACTGGTAAAACTTTCTTCACTTTTAGTGGGTTTGTTCTAATCTGTTTGTTTCAATTACTACACAATAACTGATTTTCTATTAGAGGGTACATCATAAACCAAAGCTACCAGCAAGAACACATGGGCAGTCGAGGGTTTCAGGCCTTTAGACAATATTTTTCTAGCACTGTCTTTACTAAAGCTTCAAACATGTTTTTTTCATAGGCAGAAAATGGCAAAAGCCCTGAGGAAGCTGAACATTCCCGTGACTGTGATTCTGGATGCTGCAGTTGGGTAAAGTCTGATCATTAAATCTTAGTATTTTTCATCATAATTTTGAGAGTGTTAGATGTAGGTTTCCTAGAAGCTTGTCCAAATCACAGAAATGATGACTTGGTTTGTCCAAGTCATCAAACAAGTTGAACAGGTTACACCATTAGGCGAACGTGTCTGTTACAAAGCAGGTATCTGATGTTTGCACGTTAGAGTGACAAAAGGAGTCAGACCTGAGTGTAGAA
>JBCJKH010064752.1:11454-22632 GCA_039877255.1 Loriculus beryllinus
GATAATTCTCTGTAAATTAAGTGGCTTTTCATGATGATGTCTAGAACAGCCTGTTATCTCTATTTCTCTATTATAGAGATCACAGACAGAGCCAAAACCTCCACCCCAGTATGAATTTCAGTACCCACTACACTGCAGCTGTGTGATATCCTGCCTGCCTCTATTTGTGCCCTTCCAGTCTGACCACCTAGATTTGTTTAAAATAGAAGTATTGAAAAGGTAAAAGACATCAAAAATATGCTAAAATCTTCTTAATAAAACTTTAAAGAAAGTTTGTTTGCACTTAAAGCTGAGGGTAGAAAGGAAAAGGTTGTAATGAAGATGTGGACACATGCCTTCTTTCTGCCAGCATTTCATAAAAGTCTCTGATATCTTGACCCGTTTTCTCCATGGAATGATAAAATGCCAACTGACTTTCACGATTTGCAAAGTCCACCTGAAAAATAAAGGGTAAATCATGTTAAGTGAGAGAAACATCCCATTTTTGGCAACATTTCACTGCCTGCTGCAGCCTGAAGGTGGGAGCAGAACTGGGAAGTGGGGTAATATTTAACAAAACCCATGTCAAACGCTCCTCAGGAGTGGCCCTGCCCATCCCCAGGAGTAAAGACCTTCCTCTCTTTACTCAGTGAGGCTGTGTAGAGCTTTTTAACTGCCTCCTTACTACGGTATGTTCTTGTAGCTGCCACACCAGAAGCTTCTGCGCAGTAAACCAGCAGGAAAACATACATTATTATCGTGGTATTGACGTTTTCAATACTACGACTCCAATTACAGTTCCAAAGTCCTTGTTATTGTGGTATTGACGTTTTTAATACTACGCTTCAAATTACAGGTCCAAAGTCCCTTTAATCTGACAGCAGGTCAGCACCGACCTATTTCAGGCTCCGTGCTATTTGCCCAGGGTTATAGAGCAAGGCAAGAGCAGGGGTGGGAAAGGAACCAGACCTCTCTGTTCTAGCTACTCAGAGTTGATGTTTTCTAGCCAGGGGTGACAATATTAAGAAGCTAACAGCATAGCTGATGCAAAAGACTCAGGATTAGAATGAATTTAGCAATGTGTATGCCACATAATGCAATATTTTTAACATTCTAGCTCCTTTGTTTTTAATCAGCCTAGACTCTGTGCAACCACGGCAGCAGAGCACAGGCATACGTGCAGTTAGGGTGTTGCTTATTCCAAAGTCATTAAGTAGCAAGACCCACAAACACGGGATGTGAAACTTCTGAACGACCACATGTTTTATTGCATATAGAGGCTCCTCGTATTCAACCACCACGCTTAGAAGCTGCAGTATATCCAACTCCTAACCCCAAGGGGTGTGAGGTTGCTAATACACCTGATGAGGTTGTGAGGTTGTTAATACACCAGATGAGAGATCATGCTTGAAATCACTCTTTAGGAGAGAAGAAAGGAGGAGGAGGAAGATAATTCAGAGGGTTGGCCAACACCTCACGTCCCCAATTAGAGCAACTCATGGGACAGTCATAACAGGTATTACCACAGTCACCCAAATCCAAGACATTCCTGTAAATATGAAGCGCTGCTCCAGGAAGAAGTGCTTTCTACCTATTTTTTTTAAATAGTGTTTTTAATTATTACTATTTTTAACCTGCTACAAGGAAGGAGCTGCATCACAAGAGCAGACTGCATGTTTCAGTTGCTGTACTCTATGACAAGCATGTAAGCCACCTTGGCCAGGTCGAGAGCCTGGGCATCAGCATGGAGCAGTTGAAATTGGAGCAACTCACCCCCTCCAACTCCACTTTTCTAACTTGAAAATGGACAAAAGTTTGCCTTGGATTGGGGTAAATGCGGTAGTAACACGGACACCAACACTCAGGAGCTCAGAGAGACAAGTTCAGTGAAACAAACGGCAGAATACTGGAGAAGGCTTTATATAAGTAACAGTTCAAGATCCCTGACATCTTGATAAGCCGAGTATAAAAAATAATTTAAGCCTTTGATGCCTGAGACATGCGTCCCACTAAGTATTCCTGTTGTCTGGCAGTCTGCAAATGCCAGCCTTTAAGGGGGAAGGCCTAAACGCAATTTGTTTCTCTCTTTTTTGTTTGGTTTGGGTTTGTTTTGGAGGTCATTCTGCACACCTTAATTTTATTCCCACCGATTTTCCTCCCCTTGGTCTCTTTTACAGCTGCTTGTGCATATTCAATCTCATTGTAGAGAACCAGGGCCATGCCTTTTAAGCGGTCAAACACCACCTGTAAAAAACAAAAAAACAAAACAAAAACCAAATAAGAGCCTCATCCACAGGACTTAGTGTCAGTCCCAACAAAATCCTAAGTCATGAGGATACCAGTAAGGAGATAAATTTTTTTTAGCAAGGTAAATTTTTCCAGGCTTTTCTGATGAGGCGTATTGTAATGAAGAGACAATAAAAGGACACGGGACTGCTTTGAATTGTGGATATTGTGGCTTGAGGTATATTATGCCTTTATTTTGTTTTTCTGTATTTTACTTGTAACTTTTGTCCTTTGGTGACTGAGTTTCGTAGTTTAACTTTGATTATTTTTAGGTTTCTAAAAAAATTTCCAATGTGTTATAGGGGGGAAAAAAGGTAAAAGGAACATTTAATCCCAAAATGGAAACAGTTTTTGTTATCAGTCTGCAGTACCACTCGTCAGTTGCCCAACTGCCAAATGTTAGCTTCCTTTAAGACATTAACTTGTTATTCAAGCAACAACAGCTACAACCAAGAATGTCAAAATTGCAACAGAAACCCATAAAAATAATTGCTGGAGGCAAGACCCTGATCCTGTGCAGATTTATGCATGTTGCTTGGCTTTAAGGACATTCATGTCCAACAGATATACACAGGACAAGTCATGTGCTGAAGTTTCAGCAGTAAATCAGTGGCACCAACCCACAGTGGGGCAGGTAACACAGTCCCACTTCATGATACGGGCAGGTTGCACCATCCTTGGCTTTCTCTCTTCTTGCAGGTACTCTTGTCAGTGGGACTATCCCAACTGCTGACAAAAAGTCACTTTTTGGCCTGGTGAGGGAAAAAAAAGGTATTTATGTCTAATTATATTATTAGCATGAGTGTAACTATAGAATTCAACTGTTCCTCCTTCTGAAGCAATTTTGTTGGGGAGAGACTGTACTGCACAAGAGCAACAAATAGTTTCCAATACTTGTTATCTCGGCTCATTCAAAATCCTTTTGGTTGTGATTTTCCAAACACCAGAAGCAGCTGCTCCATGTGTTGGATCAACTCGATGCAAAGCTGCAGAACCCCAAGAGCCAGATTACACCCCAGAGAGAATTGCTCTACCTGAGCTATAAAGCCCTGGACAGTCGGGGTTGAAAGGACAGGATGGGAAGAAAGGAAGACAGTAACAACTTCAAACCACACGCCAAAGCCTCCCACCTACCTTCACCACAGGCCCGTATCGGCAGAAATGTCGGGTTAAATACTGATCTGTGACGTTGGTAGAAAGCCCATCTAACCACACGCAGTTTGTAGGCATGCTCTTCCCAAACCCCAGCTGAACACAAAAGGGCAAAACTTCCATCAGTACAATTCACAAGAGTTAAAGTGACTGAACAGAACACACCTAATTATGTGCAGAAAACTAAAGGCATTTGTATGGGTTTTCTAAAATTAGCATCTCGTGCAGGTGCAAGACAAAAATCAAATAGTAATTAATGAAAATAACTGTGCATGCTTAAACAAATACAGTGTTTGACAACATTCTGCTCTCCTACAATTTGAACGTATGTGCAAAGTGACAGGTTGACAGCTCTGGGGACTGACAGCCTCTGTTCGTCATCGGTACCGGAGCAGCTTACCAGTACAGCCTCATCAGAGATGGACCTTCAAGACCAGGGAATGTCAGTCTCCAAAGTCTACTCAATCCTGGGCTCCTTGCTGACGCAGCCAACAGAAATGCTGACTAATGCCAATTATGGTGGTGGTTGAAAGCATCACGTTCTGATCTGACCTGCTCATTACAAACCATCTTACTTCCCTAAACTAAGCTGCATAGGCAAACTAGTATCCTGTGATGCTGTAAAGGAAAAGGAACAAGAAGGATGCAGCCCATGGGAGGATTTCTTTACCTTGAGCCGGTTATTTCCAAGATATTCCCCATCCATCTTCTTAATGGCTTTACACACACTTGCAATATCACAGTACTGCAGGAATGCATACTGAGGAACACCATTCACTTTCTTAATGTCGATATCCTGGGGAAAAAACACACAACAGAACAACTGACAATCAGCAAAAGGACATTCCATGGTGTCAGATCTAGGTAGACTTTTTCTAGAGACACATGGCATAGCAAGTAGTCTTTAATTAATATTTTCTTCAGAGAGAGGATTTAAACAATAGTAGACACTGTTCTGCTGCATCTCATTCAATGTCAAACCCAAATCCTTACTGAGGCAAGGAAAGCTCTTCATAATACAGATTTAAATCCAACCCTGCAGAAGTTAAGCCTGACCTGATCAACAAACAGCAGCTTTAGGCTGTTAATATTATGTCAACAAGAGACAACTCAGAATCAAAGAAATACAGATTAATCTTCGCTTGTAAAGGCTCTAAACAACCTGCTCTGATCCTCATTCCTGAGCCAAGAGGCGAGTGGGGTTCCGTCGCCAAATAAACATGATCCATCCTGTTCCTAGAAATAGAAAGTGGTGCTGGGCTCCTCTCCTGAACCGATGTGGCTGTGGCACTGACATAGTAAAGGCAGAAAAGATCCTCAGCTTCCATCAGTGCTGGTTATTTGATCCCCAGCCACCACAGGCGCATCCAGAAGGAAGTGCAGTCACGAGGGAGCTACCAAAGCCTAATAAAGGCTCATCTGAATCGATTTAAAATGCCAGCAAGCTTGGAGCTAACATTTGGTTAACATTCAAGCTCAGCACTAGTACTGGCAAATGTGCTGAAAGCCTCGGAACAAACTCATGATATTATGATTCATTCTGAGCTGAAAATAGAAGGTGGTGTGTTTCGTTTTATTTGTTTATAGAGCACAAGCTTCCTTTGTGAGCTCCATGCCAAGGCCAGCACACGGCTCGAAGCACAAAGGTTCCCAACATCCAGGACAGACTAATTTCATGGTCAATAAATTTAGGGACAAGGCACCAGTTTGATATGGTCTCACCCAAGAGCACTTTATCTGGGAGAACAGAAATAAACAGGAAGATTTACACAACTACTAAGACTTCTATAGCCCCGGCCTAATGATTTAAGTGGAATTCTGATAGAGGACTAAATTTCCAAGTGTCTGAAGTAGCACAATCACAACCATGGCAAATTATACCTGACCACTCACCCTGGGCAAGCCAAGTCCTTCTGACAGGCACATAAAATGTCATTACTTTGCTCCTCAGCCATCGGAAGGGTTGTAAAGCTGGTGCCTTCTGCACCTGAGCTTGCAAGTTCTGATGGAAACAGCTCAAGGCAGCACTGCTGCCTAGTTCTGAGCATCAATAATGCTGACAGGACACAGTGTTTCTCAGAAAAGCCAATTTACAAGACAGTGCACTACTACTGATAAGCATTTTTACCAGGACAGAGTTTCTGCTTTAACATTAGTAAGGGTTTAAGCCGCAAACACTGCATAGATTCATAAATCAGTGCTGGTGTTGAGGATGCAGCAGGGGCTCAATGCACAAGAGCTGCCAGGCATCAGAAAATGCTAAATCCTGTGTCTGTCCACATCGTATGAGGAAGCACAAACCCCCTTTGTGAGGGGAAGTATATATGTGTGACTCAATGGTTACCGAAGTATTTCAGAGCAGAGTAAGGCACAGCATGTTCATAAGCAGCCACAGCTACCAGTGAGCACATCAACTATTGGTGCTGAGGCCTGGATTCAATTAAACTGACTGTGGGTAGCTGCTGCATGTCTCTGGAAAATTCCTCTTTAATGCAACATTGGTCTGACTTGATAGGAAGTGAGAAGGAGAAGAAGGAGGAGAAAGAGAAGGAGTAGAAGGAAGGGATGACTGCTTCTCTCTCTCATTTAGATAGGCCTGCTCATAAAGAAACTCCAAATCCCACAAGTGTCATCACTAATCCACCCACCCCGTGCCTCTTCTGCCCCTCTGCTGGGACACAGACTATGACAGCTCGTAGCTGCTTCCACATACAGCACCTAAACCCTCTGTTTCAGAGACCAACAGGAAACTTAAGACTTCATCAAGTTGAACTGATTCAACATGAAAATGATACCAGGTGTATTTTCACCCCAACTACCTCATTGGGCTTTTCTACAGACACTGAGCTAGCAGAATACAATGTCTTGTGAATGCTCCCAGGATTAAGTTATCCCCTCAACACAAGTGTGCTGAGATTTCACTCTCAAAGCAAAGAAAAGCTTCCAGGTGTATTCCAGCAAGAGGAACAACTCAGATCACCGCATCAAAACTGATTTCTCTGTCGCTGATGCTCAGATTTACCATTGCCTGGAGCATTTTACAGGTGTGTATGGGAAGGGCAGGCAATGCCCTGCAGAGCACAGAGGTCTCACATACCACTATCCCACCAAAGCGCTGGAAGATGTTGCGGAGGTCATGGTAGGTGGTTGTTTTCTCCAGGTTGCCGATGAAGAGGGTTCTCGTTGCTTTCGGGTGGAACTCATCTATCCTCTCATCCAAAGGACGAAATTCATTCTCGCTTTCTGTTTCTAGAAGCAAAAGAGAGGAGGACATTTGTAATACAGGCAGGGGTTTTTCATGTGGGCTTGCTTCATGCTGATTTGCTTGTTCAAGTCTACTTCCTGATGAGTAGATAAAATCTGAACCAGAGTACCCCATGTCTGACAGAACTACGTAGTAATTACCTTGTGAATTGTTATTTACGTGCAATGTGAAATCTCTGCATCACACCACTGGGGAGTGCTGAGGAATCTGAGCACCCTGGGGTGAAAGGTGGCTGCATTCTCCAACTGCTTCCCCAGAAATTCACTCTTTTCACAAGTATTAGTGCTGGAGTGCATGAATTCAAGCAAGGCCTCACTGTACTTGGGGAACAGCACATGGAAGAAGTTTGGTTTTGCAGATCAACTTTTAAACAAGCAGTTGAAGGACAGACTGAAAACTTCACCACATGCTCAGTGCTGGAGTGTTCACTGGTTGTTTTTTGGGCTATGCTGCCTTGGCCTCAAAACTGCAGCCATCATTAGCTGGTTTAATTAAAAGCAGAAGAAAACAAGCCTGTGAGGACTCAGTGCTGTGCTTCTGCTCCACTGACACATGGAAGATGACGTTGTTTCCTCCAGCAGACCCCACTATTTGAGAGGATGGCAGGTTTCCTTCTCTGAGATTTAAGACTGGAACTCTCTCCCGGTTCAACCCAAGAGCAGCCACTCCTTTTCCTCTGGTTTTGGTGTACTCCCCAGTTTCTTTAAAACACATTTCTGCTGCCTCTCTACAACAGCCCATGAAAAAGCCCAGAGCAGCCACAAGCCCAGTGCAAGCAGAGCATGGACATTACCTGGTCCTATCCAGGCTGTGACTTCAATCTGCATGCCAAAGAAAAGTTTTCCTTTTGAGGCATTTAGTGCTTTTTCCTGGTCCTCCTGCTGCCGGAAGAACACCAGTCCATACCGCTCCTCAGAAGCCCCGTGAATCTGCACCGACGTCACCTTTCCATACTTCTTGAATTCATGGAAAAGTCCATCTTTAAGGCTTGTATCTAAACCAACAAATAAACAAACATAGTTTTTACCAACTTAGCAGCGCCACAGAAGGAATGAAGAAATCTGATCTTCCTTCTGAAATGGGACTTCCCCCGCTTGAACCTGAACCTCAGTGTTCGCAGAAATGCCTTTGTAATTTTAGATACTCATTCTGCCAATGTCAAAAGCTTCTGGCCGATCTTTCCCTGTGCCTTGGTTTTTAAACCTAAGAAACCACAGACACAAGGTTTTACATCTCTGAAGCTTGCAGTGTTAGGTCATTACTTCTAAGAGACATCTAATTCAAGACGAAGAAGAGCTAAACGACATTATTTCATCAATAATCCCACAAGGATACTGCGTAGAGCAGTTTCCCAATGCTGGGATGAGGGACCTGGACACAGCATTCAGCTCAGTTCAGAAAGGTAACCAAGCAGATTGCTCAGATTTTGCAAAGCCTGACTCACAGCCACAGAACCTGCCTGGGATGTGCAGGGTACTGCCCTCGGCAGCGTGCCACTTGAAGGAGTAGGATAGAAATAAAGTCTATAGAAAGAATATTAGCACTGTGGGGTTTGTTGCTCACAAAGTTCATACGTATTCTTTTAATTCAGGCAGTGGCCTTCACATGCCAACTGCTTTACAAGTGATCTCATGCTGGTTATTTCCATGGGATCTCTCCTACATGCAGCACAGGGAACATAAAGTGATCACGTGCGCTCCTCAGTGAGTGGTTTATTGCATTATTTACCATTCAGTGCCATTATGAGCATACTCCTGGGGCTTTACAGCACTCAACACTGACAGAAAGCCCTCAAGTTTTTGGAAGTATAACTGAAAGAAGAAGAATAAATGTTCATAAATAACAATTAAACCAGAAACTGAAGCGGGGGGGGGGGTGTGGATAAATGGTCTGAGTTTTAAGTGAAAAATTTGAGTGCTTCAGGTTTTTCCCTTGGGAAATCCAAAGCACCAGTTCCAGCAGCTGGAAGGGCTCAAGCCCAGGGACTGGAGAGCTGGGGACCTGCAGGATTCCTTCCCACAGATGGCCACTAATTAAGCAATTTTCCACTGTCACACAAGCAGAGAGAGAATCCCAAGAGTCAAAGACACACGATCAAGGTTATTTAACCCATCCCTACCCCACTCCTTACTCCTTTCCCCACCCCCCCCCCCCCCATTTCACTTTCCGAGTGCCTTTACCTGTTGAGCGCACCGGAAGATTTTGAACCTTGATCCCGAAGCTTTTCCGGGGTTCATCTTTCTCCAGCGATGGAAGCAGCTGGGCTGCGGGTGCTGGGACTGCTGTCGACTGCACCGACCGTGCCGGGGACTCGTCGCTGGAGCTGCTGCTGGAGTCGCTGCTGTGGAGGGCACGAAGGGAGCGGCGTGAGTGCGCGGAGGCACAAAGCGCCCGCAGGACACGGCGCCTCTGCTTAAAGAGCTTTTGCTTGCCCACAGACCTTCCTCCCTCCTTTGCCTGCTGGAGAGAATCCCGTTTCCATAACACAGCCCGGTTATACAGAGGAATTCAGAGTCATTCCACAAATATTCTCCTACTGAGCCCTCAGAGGAGGCGCAGGGAAGCGGAGTATGGGTAAAATGTCAGACAGATCCTGTTACGCGCCGTGACAATGGTGGAGATTTAATTAAGTGTAACACAATGTTGTATCAGCTTAGGAGCTGTGTGGGAAGGCTGGAGAGATACAAAGAGGACACACACTGGTCTGATGAAGCCCAAAAATCCCTCCCAGTGCTCTCATGTGTGAAGGAAGAAATAGTATCGTGCTGTCAGGCGTCGCTGTCAATCCAAGAGTCGACCCCAGAGCTCTCCTTGTCGCCTCCTTTAAGGAAATCTTTAAGGAAATATCTGTACTTCCAATACAAAAACCTCATGTGGGAAAACCATGGCAAGTTTTTGGGTCAGCTGCTCCAGAATCACAGAATGGTTTGGGTTGGAAAGGGCCTTAACATCATCCAGTTCCAACCCCCTGCCCTAGGATAACCTGGGCAGCTGAGTATGAACCAGCCAATGCTATCTGAAGGCTCCGGCTCAGCGTTCAACTTTGGGGTATGAAGAATTCAGACCCAAGAACATGATTTACGAACAATAATTTTAGCAGAAGAGGATTTGCATGTTAGATCATACAGGAATCAACCTATTCCACCGACTCTTGATGCTGCAGATCATTAGATGCTTCACAGGAGAGCAAAGAAATACAGAGAATGATGTTATTAAAGCTTGCCCAGTGGGGACACGTCATCCTCCTTCGGTGGCTCATTCCTTCCCCGAGGCACGAGGGCTCATAACATGGCTAAAAATAATTGTGTCTGACATAACCCTGGAGACTCTCCTCCTCCATCACAAGAGCAGCCTTCTAAAACATGTTGCTGGAATTTGAACTCGGAGCCTGGTGGGGGAGAGCTGCCACGTACAAAAATAACCCCTGCGCTTGCACGTTGCTGCTGGCCACTGGATTTCTGTGCTCCTCTCCATACCGTAGCAGGAAAAGGGAACAACAGGTTTTAATCTATCTTACCTCGATTGTTTCACAGGTTTTTCTTACTCTTTTTACATTAAACCACTTCACTTTTCCTATTCTTTTCTCAGGAAACCATTCCAGGCTTCTAATAGTTTTCCTGACTTGATTTTGTGACCTCTCTTCTGCTACACCCCCTTTTTATGGGGGTACAGTTTTGAGCAGCAGCCATAGCACCATTTTTCTTCCAATAATCCAGAAAACTGTGATTTTTTTCCTGAACATCTTGGTGCAATGAGCACTGTGGCACATCACAAAAAGCCCCTGGGCCCTGTCCCGATTACATCTGGAAGCGCAGATAGAAGGGAATCTCTGTCCCAAAATACTTACAGACAATTGAAGGAGGACCTAAAACCACACCAGACCAAAACAAAACAGGTCAAAAAAACCACAGAAGCAATAATAAACGTGAGAGCCTCTCCTCCCATCTCACCCTCTCATTACAACCCTCCCCTCCAGTTGACATCGAGCTGCTTCACGCATTGGTTCCCTTCCCACACACTCTCCTCCTCATCCTCCATCCCCAGAGGAGGAAGTTCAGCATCACTGGGGGAGAGGAGAGAAAATAAAGCTGAGACAGGGGAGGAGTGAAAAACGGAGCCCTTCCTCTTGCCCTTCTCTTCCAAGTGGGCCCTGTTCTGTGCTCACCAAGGGGTGGCCACTCCACACCACCCAGCCTGTTATTTCACATGGAACCACATTTACCAAACCAATCGATAATCCATTTTGTTTCTCAGCTCTGAATTTCCTACCAGCATGCTCATTCCCAGCCAGGTTTTCCTTTGAAATTTGTGAACTGTCTTTATTTCAGCCTCACCTGCATTTGTGCCACCTGCTCCCATGCCCTCTTTGTTAATTAAATTGCTAAAAGTGAAGGATGCTGCAATTCTCTCTTCATTTTTGGCCATGGAGATGCTGCGAGGGCTGGAGCAGCTCTGCTCTGGAGCCAGGCTGAGAGAGCTGGGCTGGGGCAGCCTGG
>JBCJKH010064756.1:6061-21393 GCA_039877255.1 Loriculus beryllinus
ATAGTCACACTTCTCTGGGGCCCAGTCACCGTGTGAGTGGTGGGGGTTTTGAGGGCTTTTTTTCCATTTGCAGAGCCCTTTGAGTTCACCAGAAGAAAATTCTGCAAACCTGTGTTGCTGCTACTCTGAATTTCAGATGAGAGATCCAATCTGAGCAATGTAGACATTATTGCTCTTGCTATTTGGCTACAGAAACTGACCTTTTACTGTACTGAAAAGAGCCAGACGCTGCAGAAACTGATGAGGATCTCCTCCACTCTGCTGTGAAGTCTGATAAACCCAGAGGACTTCATGTGTGCCTGGCTGAGTGGGCAGACAGAAGACAATTATTCCTTTTTCACTTGAATTAATTTAAGAAAAGAAGGTCATTCTGAACGGCTAAAAGAGTTACTGTAATAACAGTATTTTACTTATTTAACCAATCTTTAGCTTTAACTGATACATATATCTTAATGTCAGCACCAGCCATCCATTTGAGGACCAGAAAAATAATTTTATGTTGAAGTGCTTTCACTTGCCTTTAAGTACAGATGTGGAAATGGAGGAACAGACGTTTCTAAAGATTCTTCTCTGACTTGGGAAAAGCAGTGATATCTCCAGTTTTTGTGTGCTCTTCCATAGTCCCTGCATTGGGCGTATGCTCAGATTTAAACTCCCTAAGACAGTGCCTGCTTCATCCTTTCCTCCAAACAGCCCTATTCTGTATGGTACAAAAAACCACACTCACAAGGTTAGCTATCTACAGTATGCAAAGCTGTGCTTACGTTTGGCTCTTAATGCACCTCGCAATGGTATGGCGAGTAAGCAGTGACAATATACAAGGTAGAAAGTGATGCAGCTTCTAGGAGTGTTAGGATCTCCCAGAGCTTGGTTGATGCAATTGTTCAGACTCTCAGGGTTAAACCAATTTTTACACAAGAGTTTTTAAGCAAGGATGGAAAAGCCTACAAAGAAAGTAAGGAAAAAAGGAATTTGCCTGTCATTGTACAGCAGGCTAGAGCTGACTGCTGGGATCACCAAGAATTTTTTTCCCATACTTTCTGCTCTTGCAAGGCTCTAGAGTGTTGCTAAAACTCTTGATCACTCTTGCTTTTTTCCTTTGATTTTATTTTCTTTGTAGTTGAGGTTTCTGATTTTTTGCTGTGATGTTGCAATGATGCAATCAAGCCTGGGGCAGCAGCCTGGGGGCTGCTAGAGGCTGGATGACCCAGAAACTGGACACCACGATCCAGATTGTCCTTTCCAGCCCCATGTTCTTCAGCTTACATTCACTGATAGCTGCAGGACAGTCTCAAAACTAAAATATGATCCTTTTTTATAACTAACCAAAATGCAGCCATAAAAGAAATCTCTCTTGTTTAGTCATCTGGACTGCTGCCGGAGAAAAAATGAACAAGAGGTTTCCTTTAAGTCCACTGAGCAGAACCTTGCACCGTTCACATCCCTGAAGGTGATATGCTCTCATCTAACTAGAGCATCTGCTCATTTATTGTCCCCAGGAGTCATCACCTGGAATTGGGAACATCAGGGTTTTGCTTGAGTGTTCAGCGTTAAGTTGTTGGCAAATCTTCACTGTAACATTTTTTCTTATCTAATGATAATTTGATGTATGAGAAACCTGCCGAGTGAAAGCATGACTATTATGCGAGCAAACAATACAGCAGTATGTCCAGTATTATCTGTGAAATGTATTTCAATACCTGTGTGATTAATAATGGATTTGGAAGCACAGTGAAGTATAAATAATCCAAAGCAATATGCAAACTTCTGGGAAGGAAAGGGATTAATACTAGAACCAAACGAGGCTCTGGAAAATGTAGCACTCAAAATAAATTAGCCAAAATGCATGATTGTCCCTCAATGTAATTAAATAATAACATAAAACTCACAGACCAACAACCCAGTGGTTTTCTCCAGTAAATATAGAACAAAAAAGTCAGCAGTAGCTGAGTTGCTTCTTAATTATACCAACCACTTCAATAGGAAAACCCTATAAGGGCTAGGAAAAAATTGCTGCTAAGGCTGGGCAGGCTTGCTCTGTTGCATAGCATTCCAGGGAGAGAGTTTGGAAGCAGAGGGAGCAGATCTGTTCTACATATTTTGGTCCTTTTAGCACACATACTGGAAAAGAGCAGCCTTTAAAAGGAGGCATCATAGTTCTGCTGCCTTCCAAAGAGAATTCCAGAAGAAATTTGACCTAAGTGTTCACTAAGTATAAGACATTTATATAAACTTTGCTCTGTTGCACACTTCAGATCCTCAGAAACCCTGTGATCTTCCTAGTCAAAAAGTCAGTACCAAACATCTGGACTAAGCAGTCCTCCTTTGCTGAGAGTTGTCATCTGCTTTGCAGGGTGAAGAAGTCTGATCTGTTCCTCTTCCATCTACAGGACAGTGCAGCATATTCACTGTGTCATATTCACAGAGATACATTATCTCTGAAGACATCTTAAATACCATGAACTACTCAAGTGCACATACCAGTGCACTGTTTGGAAATACAAAGGACACCAAGAAAATGGTGCCATAGACCAGTGAGGATGCTGGTCCTTTCCCGGACCAGCAGACAGTAAGACTATTGTTAGCTATTGTTTTAATTGCCTTGGTGATGTGAATTTTCTGGGTTTGCATGCTTCTCTTTTCCTTGATTTGACTCTTTTAACATACGGACTGAAATACAGGTATAAATTAAGGAGCTACAATTTAAAGTGTAAGAAACTGGTGTGACAAAATAGCATGCACACAAAATGGATCCTTTTTAAAGTGACCCAAGAACTGCCTCAGGACAAATCTTCTTTCACTGAGTTAACTGCTATTCACTAAAGCAAAAAATACATAGTACAAGAGTAAGTCCTTGAAAGAAAAACAGCCTCCTAAACCCACAAACCCAAGCAAAATCAAAAGACAACTTGTTCACAGAGATAAAGGGAAAAACAGAGAGAATGCTTTTAACAATGACTTTTTTCATTCTCTTTTTTTTTAATCTAGTATCAGTATCAAGAGCTGAATGGGGAGAGCCTTTGAACAGCACCTGCATGGGGCAGCAGTGAAGGTCACATACCAACTTACAAATCTCTCCCCTTTGGCACTGAAGAGACAGTGTTACATTCCTCCCTTTGTACTGACATGAAGTGGCTTCAAGTCCATGTCCAAGTCTAAAGAGTCATGAGCTGTAACCCAATCATAACTGGTGAGTTCTGTACACCAGCCGGCAGTGGAAACCGGAGACTGCAGATACCCAGTCTTCTGTACACCCCTGCATGTCCTCTGTCAGCTCAGCATTTTCCCCTTCCCTACTAGCAACATTGGCTCTGATTCTCTCAGGCTGGCACCAGTTTGTTGGGAGACCTGTGAAATTAAGTGTTCAGAGAAAACACAACTTCCAGCAACTTTATTAAGGAAAGCTGTGGGCTGGAGCAGGGGAGTAGGTTCCTTTCACCAGGTTCAATTGCATTAGAGTCTTGGAAAACTTTCTGGCAGTTTGCTGCAAGGTTATTGAAGTAATTGCTGCATGCTTCAGTCCCTTTCCTCTTCTTTAAGCAAAAGCTTAATGAAGGCAAGCAGGAGAAAGATTTTTCTGTCACCCTCGCTGACCTGTTTTGACTTTTAAAAAGGAAAGTGATAGTTTGGTTGAAGGGTATTTTAACCATTGCTGCTGAGCCTCTCAACAAAAAGCTCTACATTTCTTCTAGAGCTTTAAATCATAGACACTGACATTCCTCGGAACGTATAGGGGAGATGCTTGGCACTTGTTCTACCACAGTTATTCTGCAGTAGTACGCAAAATGTCTTTTTTTCTTTTTTTTTTTTTTTCACTCTGCTGAAACTCAGTACAGTAACTCCTTTTGTTAAGGGCTGTTGGAAATACCTCAGGTGAAAAATATATATGAAAGTATTCTATCTAGTTTTCTTAATTAACAAGTGATGTAATCTGGGATAAGAGATTGTATTCTGTCTAAAAAGAAATATGAAAGACGAAGGGATTATTTCATATTATATTTTGGAGAACTTTATAACAAAACAGAAACATACAGACAAAAGCAACAGAGTGATAGTTGGTTCCACCATGCTCACATGCTGCCTTCTTCTGCTCATGCTCTTTTTGTAGAGGAGGGCATAGAAGATGTGTGCCCTGGGAAAGGAAGGGGACTTGGAAAAAAATCCTGAAGAAGCTGTGAAAGCCATTGTGCAGGAGTGAGGGTGTAGATTTACCCTGTTAGTCTGAAGAGTGATAAGCCATCTTTAGAGAGTACTGCCTGAAAGAGTTACACATGCTACATGGAACTACTAAGTCAGTGCTTTGCAAGACACCATTGTGGACCTGAAAATCTAAAAATTGACCTTTTAGTGCTTGCCAGTATCTGGGAGATAACACTTATTCTTCTGACAGCCATTGCACTGAGAACATTTTACCTCAAGCAGACATTGTGCTCACACAATGGATGTCCTCACCCAAAACACTAGTGAGATGATGCTTATTATGAGGTTGACAGTCCTATTATAGAAACACAGCCAGAGCTGCCAGGCTTTAAAGGAAAGACGTTCTGTGTACTGTGTGCTTGTGACAGGCGTTAATTCCAGCCCTGAGATGGCAATATCGTTATAACCTAGGTGCACCAGAGACTTCTATGGGTGCTTGTGGTTCTCCAGAGACAAGGCAATTCAGTTTGAGTAGGATCACTGGAGTTTCACAAAACACCCACTCTTTCCAAGCAGCTGACTTGTGCTTGAAGCTGTGCTGTTGAGTGGTGATGTACAAAAATTCTAGAACATGTCAGTTGAATCCATAGTCCACAGCTAATGTCCCTTTAATCCCAGTTATATATTAAAACACACATATTGGGTATTAAAAATATTGCAATCCAAATAGCTGAGCCTTCTTGCACCACAGAGGATGTTTAAGACCATTAAAGAGCACTTAAAGCTAACACAGTTTTTTGGAAGTGTTTAGATAGTCACAGCACAGGGAACCATGGAGAAACCAAAGATCAGCAGAAAAGTTTAAAGACAGAATTGTACTTCCAGGCAAACCACTTACTTCCCAAACATTCTGGAGGTACAAGGCATCTGCTGTGTAAAATTTTCCATGCACCATGACAGAATTAAATATATGGCCACACATAAAGATAGAGCATCAAAACACAAAGCACTTAGATTCCTCACTGCATAAACTTCCAGTCAGCTAATGAGGAGCTTACAAAATAGGCCAGAGCCGCTATTTTCAGGTCTAGATGTTGTGTTTTACTTGGAAGAGTTTAATATACCAATAGGAAATGACAATTTTTTTTTCCTTGTGATGTTCTTCATCCCAATAAACTGCATACAAATATTCTATGTGGCAAGACTTCTTCAGGCATATTCCAGGGTCATCAAAATCCCAAATCCTATCATTCAATTAATATTACTCAAATTAGCCGTTATGAAGTGGGTGAGGTGTAAAGTTCCTAACGTCATCATGATATAATATTATCAAGCAGTGTTGTGACAACTTTAGCATTTTAGAAAAAAAGAGCTTAGCCAATCTTACACTGATTGGATTGACAGCAGCAAATTATTGGGTAGTCAGATAAAATTCAAGTGTATCCAGATGAAATAGGAATGGCAGCTATTAAAAATAGCTTTAAAGACAGCAGCAACTTCCCAAGTTGTTAAATAAGAAATAAGAGTTATCTTCTGGATGTTATTGACAGTTGTCTTTATAATATCAGCAACCATATCACATCATTAGAGTGTACTGCTTTTCAATATTTCAGAAGATATAAATTAGCCTTTCAAGAAAGGTTCATGACCCTAATTTCATTTTCTCTAAGTAAATCCAATGCAATGTCCTCAGAGAAGATAATGAAGATATACAGCTCACCTAAAGAATCATTTAAAAGTCCATTAATCATCTTTAAAATACGTGGTGGTGACATGTATTACCAGATTGTCCTTCTAGAGAACTGTATGTAAGATATTCCTGGCATGCAGTAGATTGCACAATACTGCCATCAGATTTGGTTTGTCTTTACTGGAAGATGTGGAAACTGGAATATCAGACTCAACGGAAAAAATCTTTGATTTGCAGTGTCCCAGGATAACAGTTAAGGGAAGCCAAACATGCAAGGAGAATAGAATAGTGAGATAAGGAAGACTTAGGAAACAAGACATACAACTTATGCATGCAGTCTTAATGGGAGGAGAAATATTTGTTGTGAAATAACATGCACAAAGGCACATTTAAAAAATCCTCAATCAATCTCTGTCTGTGCAAGGCAGCTCTCAGCTCTTTGAACATTCCTGTCCATTGTGTCTAGAAAGGATTCTCATAAAAACACCTGGCAATTGCAGAAGTAAACATTAAGTGTGGAGCAGAAGCTGACTTCATTTCATCAAAACTGTATAAAATTAGTCATAGTACAAAACAAGTTTCTAAACAGTAACAGATTACATATATTTAAAATAATTTTAATGTTGTCAGTTAAAAACATTTTGCAATTCCTTTGTAAAATCAGTCATTTGGAAATTATCTGTTTAAATGTTTTGCTTAAACTTGTAGTTATATACAGAATCATTAGTGATAGTCTTGCTTTGAGCTGAAGTTATGTTTCAGTACAAAAGAGAGCACTAATATTACATCCACTTAGAGAGTCATTTGCTGATAGTCTCGACATTTTAAAAAAGTCAGTAGCTGTTACTAAATGCCAGATGCTGTCAGAAGTGATGAAGATGTTAATTTTTAGTCTTCACCACTTTAGATATTATCTGATATTCATTTTCTCTGATGAATGCAGATATTTATGAACTGACTACAGCAATCTTCCAGAACTGGAAATTGGTCTGCTCTATATGAAGATGACTAACAAGTTGACCATGATTAAAAGCAGAGTCTTGCAACTAAAGTTAACCTTGAGCTTAACTGAGGGTCTGTGGCTGTTCTAACTTTGAGTAAGTCATTCTAACTGCCAAAAAGATGAAAATTATAAAAGTAGTTACTTCCAGTCTAAGATATTCATCAAATTCCTTTGGTGTAGTTTGACATTAGCTTCCTCTGTCTATATCTGCCTTTCTGTAGAAAGTTTTTATCCCTCTGGAACTTCAGGAACTTTTTGTTGAACATTTTCTGGTGAACACAATTCCACGTAACTGTTCAGATCTGACAGACTGTGGTCAGTTAAACATTATTTCCCTCTGGTCTTCATGTATTTATGCTGTATGTGCAATTGACAGTAGGTCTGTGACAGAAATGCAAGTATGGCTAGTAAGATACTGAACATAGGATCATCAGGTGATCAGATTCAGAAGAGGAATGAACTTCAAAAGCAGGGAAAAAAAAAAAAAAAGAAAGAAAAAAAGAAGGGAATGAGTAACCTATTGATATTAAAATTGATGAAGGACGAGAAAATAACCAGACCTTCAATTGTGGCGCAGAAAAGGTGACCAGATACTACAGGAGGAAATACCTTGTGGGGTTAGAGGCAAAGCCTTGAAAACTTAAATAGTACACTGGATTTGTGCTTTGTTGAATAATGGTTTGGTTTGATAAAAGTTAAATCTGGGACTGTGCACTCAAACCATTTCTTTGTGTCTATAAAGACCACTTGAACCTAAGTGAACTACAGAATTAATGAGTTCCGATTTTGACACTGCTCTAACTGCAGCAATTGTTCTCTGCAAAACTGAATTATGATTCATCTTCACAGGTCACATCACCAAACTACTTCCAGGCAGGAGTTACTCGTTCTTTCAGATAAAATATTATGAAACTATAGGAGCATAAGGCATAGGTTTAAGGTAGAAAAAGCAGATCAAGTAGTACTGCTGTAGTACTGGACACTAGAAGCTTGAAGGACTGTTATTCAATTACCTGTTTTTAGCTGTCTCAACAGTGTCACTTGCAGCTGTACACACAGCAAATTCTCTGTTTGGTGAAATGCACTGGAAGTCCTGTTTGAACTAGGGGCTCCAGAACACAGAACCTCAATGGAGAAAGGAAGCAGATCTCCATGCTGGCTTATTTCAGTGGACGGCTTTGTATTCCAAAACCACAGTTTTAAAATTCCTAATGAATGATACATTCTGAAAGCTGTGAAAGGTAACATTTTGCACTACTGATTGATGACAGACTCACATAAATGTTTTGTAGTTTATCTAGCTATCAGTATGGTGGTATCACAGATGTAGATGGAAATAATGTCTCAGAAGCAGCGGCCATGTCCACTTATGCCCTAGTTTTGATTTCCTGGTGTAATGAGTACATATGACTCATGCTGAGCCTGCTTGATTTTTTATTATTTTTTTTTTTTTTCAGAAGACCACAACTAACACTGAAGAAAAGCCGAATTTCAAAAGATGGAAGAAAATAATAACCAATTACTGCATGTCATTTTGACAATCCAGAGCTTATACTGAAAATAAATGTTATTGAACAAGTGAAGCCTATGCTTTTACATGAAGAAGGTGACAAATTCGTTTTGGTTCCTTTCTTTGCAGAAGGAGGTTTGCTATTATTTTTGTAAGTAGCCAAAAGAGTAAAGACTAAATGACAAGTTCAGTTATTCAATATGATAATGGAAATCCTGGCTTTTTAAAGCAAAGAGAAAACTGAGCAGGAAATGCACGATCTGGAGAGAGAAAGCCACAGGCTTACTGAAAGGTGAAACAAGAGCAAAAGCTGATAGCAGAGAAGCTCAAAAACCCTGAATTCCCTCTTCCTGCTCTGCACAGTCAATTGCAGCAAGACCTAAACAGCCTCCTGTAATACCTATGTGAAGTTTAAGAAGCTTAACTTAATTTTATTTGGATATTCTGGTGCAGGTCAGACACCACTCAGCTCATTTCCCAGGTTCATTTTGATTATCAGTTAGTCAAAAATCAGTATTATGAGCTTGCACTTTAAATTGCCAGGTAAATCTCTGATGCATGACTGGAGAAGGAGTGGTTTGGGTCATAACTCTGTGCCTTGCTATGGCAGTCAGCCACACTACATAGTCCACTTTAAAAACTGTGTATTTCTGGCCCAAAATTTGTCAGGCTTTAAGACAAACAGGGGGAGAGAAGCTATAAGACTGTAATAGTCACTTTCTTATTTTCAGCTTATTATTTTCTGTGCTCATCTTTTTATTCATCCACTCTTAGCCAGTATTTTCTTTTAGCTTCAATTGTCCTTCTATCTCAAGCGTGTACCCATGATATATATATGGAGAAAAATTTAAAGCTAAGGGGGGATGCTGAGAAGCTGGTGGCCTTCTCTTGTAATTCACAATTCTTTTCTCTCCTCATTCTGCATTTTGGTGTACCACCAGCACCAGGAGAATTGCAGCATGCTGCATGTGAGAGACAGGGGAACTGTGGCTTACTGAGGGAGTGATATCCAGCTTCATGTACTTCTTCCCTAAACCCCTCTTCTTTCCTTAGTCTTTTCATTTTTATGACTGAAAACTCTTCTTACTGTTCCAGTTTTGTTTGCATGTAAAACTCAGCTGACTTTTAGAAGCTCTCAAAATATTCCTACACCTTCTGAACTACAAGACAGATTTCTTTCAATAAAATTACTCTCAGGATTTCTGTTTGTCATTATAATTTCAGAAAATATTACATTTCTGGTTGGATCTGGAGCCCTTGTCTATATTTTTCCTTTTTCTCTGTCAGAAGCAGAAGTTCCAGGTAGACTTTATATCACTGAAAAGTAGTTTTTGCATATCATCTGTATTCAGATTTCTAGTCTTTTTAGTCCATTGGACTTTATTAGTATCTCCTTAAATTTCACAAAATTTGTTTTCAAATACAAGCTAATATTAGTGACAGAAATATTTGTGTTTACTCTTTTGGCTGATTTGAACTGGAGCAAGCCAGGATTCACTAACCTAGTAATATTTTCTTACAATACTTTCTTTCAAAGTAGTACTTTTTATTTACTGAAACTAAGTCTGTGACAGCGTTGACTCTGATGGGTTTATTGACCTTTGTGGAAGGAAGTATATCCACTCTTCCATGTGAGAGTACCTGGGATCTACCCCTATGGGTATTTGCATTTCCACCCTATGCTAAGAAATTACATTTTTCTCTAACAAGACAGCTCCTACGAGAGGGACAGATGTTGCTAAGAACAACAGAACAACGCAGAAAATTATAACCGATTCCAAGAATTGGTTGGAGACTCTCAGCATCATCTTAGCAACATCCATGTGTTGACAGCGCTGTCCTTCCAAAAACCACTTGTCATAACCTATTCCTGCACACAGTGTCTTCAAGACCTTCCTGTTTATCCCAATGGATGTGGATAGCCAATGGAGATCTCTGTCCCCCTTATCCTTACTCCACACCACGGTGACCACCCTAAGCAGGTAACTCTCATGAAGGTGTATTATCATGTATGGCCTTTGTGAGCTAAATCATTTAGCCAGTAATATATGCTGGGTCATAACCTAACAATATATGAACTGAAACTATCAACCTCGTCCTACTACTGGGCATCTGTCAACTTCTACTTATTTGAGTCCTTATCTCTCAGAGGTTAATTGGAACTGGCAGCTGCCTCATGGTAATGGGCCTGTAAGAACAGTCACGTATGCACCACAACCGCACGGCACCACACGATGTATTGTGGTCATATCTACAAGTAAGGCGCTGTGGTGAGAGAAGAACAGAGGAAGGAGGCAGGCCTTGGAGGCAGAGCTATGAAATAAATTAAGTATTATTGCAGGGTTTTTTTAATCAAGAGATAAGCTTTGCTTTGTTAAATAATAGAGCTGGAAGTTTTTCTTTGCTGCACTCTGCTCCAAGTGCATCTGTTCTGTTGAGGTAGGGAAATCGTGGTGGATATCAGTTCAGCTCCTTATAACACCAGTTTGAGAGTGAAAAGTAAACAAAAGAGGCTCTAGAGAAAAAAATGACTGCTTCATAAAATGTTCTCAACTCAAAACAAGAAGGTTAAAGAAATAGCACATCTAAAACTCAGAACAGCAGAATAGTCTGTTCGCTGGATAGTGCTCAGCTTCATTTGGCTTCAGTTCAACCACCTTGGAAAAAGAGGTGAAAGAAGGTGACCTACAAGCCAGCTACCACTTTCCTGGTGTGAGCCCATGTGTGCACAGTCACACAAATACTGTAGCATCAAGGTGAGAGGTCTGCAGAGCAAGGGCTGTGGGAGCACAGGGTGTGATATAGGGAGCAGCCCCACACTCTGCCCTTGCAAAGGGGGCAGTGAGCTCCAGCACCCACAGCTGCCCTGAAGGCGCACCAAGCTGCAACCCATGAATGTTTGTGAAACCCTTAAGAAGGCGTGCATGGCACAGGGACTGTAAATTTAATGTAGCAAAGACCTAAAAGAAATCTTGTGTGAACACATAAGTCAGCTGGTATAGTATAGATACATGTAGATATAAATAGATTTATATCCATATATTATGCTCTTTTCTGGGGGGTCTCTCTGAAAGCTGTAGCACATATAGTGGATATTATGTGCAAGCCTAAGGATTTCAAATAATCCAAATACCTCTTCTTTTTATCCTTTTCCACAAAATTAGTACAGCCTCGAAACAAATCCACAAATCTAAACAGCAGAAAGCACAATGTATATTACTTAAAATTTATAAATAACATCACCAAATAACACGAGAGGCATGACCATGTAACAAAATGAGAAGTAACATCAGAAATCACTCTTCCTTAAGTGCATCTTTACTGCCAACATTTTTCGAAATCATATTTAATTGGTGTATTAATTTATCAAGTTTCAGGCAGAGAGATCATCTCTTTTTAAATGTTTAAAGGAACCTTAGTTCAGTGGTGCCCCGATCTTGGGCAGTTTTTGTTTGTTACTATAATGCAAATGCATAATATTAGTGGTTTAAAAATAATATCTTTTAGCAATGGCTTCAAGTCTATAACTCAGCTGAGGATGACTCACTCTCTATAGGATTTTGTATTCTTACTTATTATGGAGTTCACTGGCTCTCTGAGATTACAAATAAAATAAGAATTTTTATGGGGAAGTAAAGCAGTAATGGAGTTCAGCTTCTGAATATCTCCAAAACAAGGAAATTAAACTGCAACAACAAAAGCTGAGAGGAGCCTAAGGGAATTAGGTGTCCAGCTATCATTCATTTTCTGAATTCTCTCTGCTCATGCTGGATTTTCTGGGAGACACGTATATCTTTGTACATTGGTGAGCAATAAATTCAGGGAACAAACTTCATGATCTTATGCTTTAGAGGACAAATTGTGTACATATTTTTTTAGTGACAGACAAAACCTGAAAGAACAGCGTTGGTATAAGAATTCTTTTTGTGTTATCAGGGTACTTCATGTTTGAAAGACAGGATATAAGAGTCCTTCGTCCTGGTAATTTTCATCATTTAGCCATACATAGGAAATAATTCTAAATCACACAAATACGGATACATGAATATTTTTTATGGAATTTTCTGTTTCTGATGGTTGAGCCAGCATTAACAGAACCTCATAATTTACTGGTTCACTATTTTTATTATATCATATGTCCCTTATTTCTTTAGTTCTTGCAGCACACTACACACTATGGAAGCAAGTTCATCTCTTTTATGACAGAAACACTAAAATACAGATCCCTTAGGACAATCTTTATTTCTAAGACGGGAAGATAATATTCAGAGAGATGAGTGATAGGCATCTACCTGCCACTGAGAATAGATGGACTCTAGGCACTTACTCCCTGAGCTTTTGAATATCTCTTTCTTGTCAGCTTTATTACTTTCTAATTTCAAATCTATTGGACCATTTTTCAGTATAGTCCTAAAACTTGTCCATGATTAAGGAGTAATCCCTACTGGATGATGTCCAAAAGCCCTCAATTAAAGTTATGCTGCTAACCGCCCAGTCAAGAGACAGGATACAATAGTTCAAGGTACCAGCTCCAGAGAAATACAGACATATGAAAGGCTGTTTTTTAAGCAAAAGTGAATGGAGATATTAACCCCATAATTCAGCAAGTGGTCTAAAAATAACAGAGTACAAAATTTACACCTAAGAAGTACACATGAGTTTTTTGCTTTCTGGGTTTCTGAAAAAAATCCCCAACAAAATAACCATAGTACCTTAGGACTGAAAATACATAGGTTAGTCTTATGAAACACTAACAGGTAGTTGGTATTTTAGGGCTGAATTTTACCAAACCTTCAGATACTGTTAGGGAAAATAAGAGCCTCAATATGCCCACAGCTGAGAACCTCAGAATGAAATTAAACTAAACGCCGAAGGAAAACTGTATCAAGATGAAGCACTTTAAAAACAAAAAGCTTCTGAGATTAATAGCAATCTTTTTGTTCAGTGGCAGGATGGAATTCTAGTCTGTTTTCTTGGTCTGCTTACAGTATTCCCCTAAATTTTAGCTATGTTATTTCACCATAGATTTCTGGCAAAGCATAAACTGCTTACTTAACGAAGTCTCTAGACTTCAGCAGGCCCTTGCATGATTGTGCAGAAGCAGAAAGGTGCATTAAAGCTGCCTACCATTCCTGGTGAAGGGTGTCCCACACAGCACCTCAGCCACTTCTGCTTCCTTCAGCTTGGGTGACAGTGTGGGGCTCCCACCCACCCATGACAGCAGGTGGGTCAGGCAAAGCAATGGAGCAATTTGCTTCACGGCTGGAAGAAACTGTATGTCTTATGTTTGCACAAGCACAAGAAATCACACCAAAACACATGTTTTCTGGACTCCTCAGCCTACTACTAAACTAATCTTAAATTAGCTAATCCAGATAGGCATCTTGAGCAACATTCCCTCCAAAAGTCAGAAAGCAGAATAAAAAACAATGAAAAGATTTCAAGATTTTAGCTTTTCTGCAAGATTACAGCAGAAAGCAAAATCAGTGTCATCGGAGAAACATTATTTTTTGAGACTAGAAAGGTAGACAAATAGAAAATTTGATAGCTGTATAATATATACTGGAGCTATAAAGCTACTTGTTGGTCAGTATCTGTACTATCAGTTATAATTCAATGAAGCCAAGTGCAATCAAATATTCAATACCTCTTAGCTTTTGTACAGTACAGTACAGGTGCTGTTCATCAGCACCTAGCAGTTTATAAAAAAAAAAAGTGTTTCATTATCACATTTTAACAGGTAAAATGATAGCTGAGACAAAAGAGAAGAAACTGATTTGGTGAAGGTCATTCTACAGGCACAAGGCAGAGCTGGGAATATACAACAACTCTCATGAATTCCCATCCAATGTTCTTGCCATCAGATAGTGCAGCCCTTCACAGTAACTCACTGTTTGTCTGCTCTTTCAGCAGCCTGCTGCAAATTACATTCCTCACTCTAGATAACTGGGTTCTTATATGCTGGAGGAGATAAATACTGGTAGTGTGTGGAAAATCTAGAAGGTTTCATCTACAACGAAAGTGGCCAAGAAGAAACAGTCAGTCTTAAGCTGCCGGCAGGTAATATAGATATCCTTCCCTCCCTCATTTATCAGAGGCTGAATAAGGTCACAGAACAAGTTACCACAAATTACTTTGATCTCTATTTTTTCATCTCAAGGCCTGAATTTAGAATTAGCAGTACAGCAAAGCAACCAATGGGTTGGAAAAGGGATGCCTCATAGAACCCTCATGTGGACTCCTATACATTTCCAAGCATTCAAAAGCAACACATCAGGCTGCAATTGGATTTCTTTGCTTTTTCCAGCCACCTGCATGGGGAAGGCATGCTTGGAAGTTAATTTTTGGACATCTTCATGGCCATTCTTTAGCAGATGTTGAAATAAAAGTTCGCATTTCCTGCTCCTTAAGGGTTCTTAGAATTAGGCTTCCAGCCATAGGCTTATCTAAAATCCGTGGAATCCAATTAAATCTGTACTGACATCTAGACTGAATTATCTTTTTTGTGAACTACTGGTAGCATGAATAAGAAGTTTGCATTGAGCTTCTGTTGAAAGCAGCTGGTGAAGTGAGATAAAGTCCATCTTCTGAAGTAACATCTGACTGACATGCATGCCACACAACTGAAGGATGATTGCATAGTTTTTCATATTTTTCAGTTGTCAATTGGCAACTAGTCCTGCAATTGATTTCCTTACCATAGTGTCTGAATACCCATCTTCATGATGGCTGTTCTAATTACAGACACTATAAGCATCTCAGTTTTGAGAGACAATGTAGAGGTTATTTGACAAAGAACTAAAGGGATCTAAGAATCCTCTTGCAAGATATCTAACCTACATAACTGAGACATCTTCTCCAAAATTTAAGCATTTTCTTGCATCCTGACTAATTTACCCTAGTCCTTCCTCTCCCCAGATGCAGGCTTGAAATAAAATGAGGTATTGTTCATTCTATTGCTCTGTCTTCAAGAACTGCCAATTTGTTTT
>JBCJKH010064759.1:0-10556 GCA_039877255.1 Loriculus beryllinus
TTTGATGCAGCCCAGGATACGGTTGCTTTCTGGGCTGCAAGTGCACACTGAAGCCGGCTCACGTTCATTTTCTCATCAACTACCACCCCCAAGTCCTTCTCTACAGGGCTGCTCTGAATCTCCTCTTTGCCCAACCTGTAGCTGTGCCTGGGATTGCTGTGACCCAGGTGCAGGACCTTGCACTTGTCATGGTTAAGCTTCATGAGGTTGGCATCAGCCACCTCATGAGCATGTCAAGGTCCCTCTGGATGGCATTCCTTCCTTCCAGTGTATCCACCGAGCCACGCAGCTTGGAGTCATTGGCAAACTTGCTGTGGGTGCACTCTAAAAAAGAGTAAAAGTGAGTAAGTCAAATAAGGTGGTTGAATCAAACAAGGAAAATGTGCTAGTGACCAGGTTTACAGGGAAAATCTGCATTTTGCATCTGAAAATAATTTGTGTGGTGTTCTACATTGTTGAAGTAATACTAGAGAGCACAGAGCCAGACATAAAGAGGAATTCTATTAAAGAAAAATTAAGATGTTAATGTTAACCTCTTCTGTGCAAATAAACTTTAGTTCCCTGAGGATTTTAGTTTTCTTGTTCATTTGTTTTTATGCTGTTAAGATGTAAGTGAACCTAAGGCAATCACAAAACATAGTAGAAAGCCTAATGCTTCCACAGTGATCAAAAACTTTGTGATTAGTTTGTTTTGGGGTGGAGGGTAGAGGAAGGAGGAAGGAAAATGGCAAAGTTATCAGCTTCTCAGTAATGCGCAGATAAGCTTTCTGTATGACTAATACATGTGAAAATTAACTGAAGAGAAGTAGGATTTGTTTGAATACTATGAAGATAAAAGATTTTGGAGTGGCACGGCACATTCATAAAGACTTGAAGGTTTTAGATCTAGTTGTTATAACACTATTAATGCAGTACTGGAGAAATCTGTTTTCCTCTAGGAGAACCTGAGAACATTATCTGTCACTATATGTGGTACCTGCACTGAAGAACCTATAGCTTGGCTTCAAATCCCATGGTAAAGTAGTCTGTTGAATCAAAAGGCCTGCATACAGGAAGCACAGAATCATTATACGTACTTTCATGTATAATGATAGACCAGGTCTGCCTTTATTTATTTTATATCACACTAATGAGTTATTTCTGTATTTAGTGAACCGGAAAGATTGTATAATTGGTATGTGTGCATATATATGTATATATACAGTTAAATAATGGCATGATTTCTTCTTTTTGTGTGTGCAATCAGAAGGCTTGAGATGACAATGAAACTGAAAAAAGAGAAAGTATTTCTTAAGAATAATTACCTCTTTTATTTCACTACCTCTATATACTGTGGAATGAACTGCAGCTAGAATGTTATTTTGCACATCGTTGATTCTTGTTTAATTGTAATTGGTTCTCACAGGAGACATGCTGAAAATCTACTTCATAGCTTTGATTTGCTTTTTTCTCCTTTAAATTGAGGGCAGTGTAAATCACAATTTTTCCTGTCTGTTACTTATATGCAATTGCCATGTTTGGTTCAGAATAACTTTAAATATACCAGTGGCAACACTGATCACTCTTTTTTTCCTCTGTCTGTATTCTTTACTTCATGTATTAAACTAATTAGCATAGCTGAAATATTAATACTTATGTAAAGTTGCAAAACCATTGCTACAGTGAAGAGCAGAGCGCTTCTGAGGCAGTGTAGGCAACATATCCTCACTGAAGTGTTCATTCCACAAAATTAAAGATGGGTACGAACATATGTTAGTGTATGTGAATTCCATTTTCTAATTAAAAATACCGTGGTATGCCATTGCAAATTTCTTATTATTTAGCATAGGTCCTCTGTTATTGACTTACCGTTTTTTGAAATGTGTAACAACTAACTTAACTAAGTGCAGTTTATGAATTTAATCTTTAATTGATGTAGCTGAATTTATCAAGTAATGTAACAAAAGGATTTTATTTTTTTTTTTGTGGTACATTGCTTTTATGATAAACAGCTAAGTTGCATGGATATTATTTTTGAAAGCTAAACTTTGACAGGGGGGTGAGACTATACTTTTGTCCAGTGTGAAGTGAAAAGGCAGTATTCTTCAAGACCTTAGAATTCTGTCAAATCTATGACAAGTGTGATCAAATGAGCACTGGCAGTCACATTGTGATGATTAAAATGTTCTTCTTGGTTGCAATACTAAATAAAATGGATTAGCATGCACCAGCAGGAGACCAAAGAGTGTGCCTGCAATTCATTAATGTGCCTTGTAACTGACACTAATGTCTAGAACCCTGAGCACCGAACACCAGGTGATTGATCATGGTGCATTTAGCTCGCAAGAGCTGAACAGGCGGGAAAAGCGCAGTTGTTGATATTCTGCTTTGGCATTCCTGCACTTCTGTTGTTACTTCATGATGATTTTCAGGATTGGGTGGTTTTGCTTCAGTATCTGTTGGAGTTCATCAGAGTAAGGACCATTGGACTTTAAGATGTCCACAATTTTCACTTACCATCCTGCCCCATCCCACCTTCTTTTTTTCCTTCATACTCTTTCATGCACACCCCTTCTCCCCCTTTTTTGTTACATACAGTTACTCAAACAGTGGACGCTTGCTTCGGAACTGTTGTCTACAGGGTGAGTGTTGCAAATGTGACCAGTATCTTTGCTGTCACTGGAGGGAGAGCAGGCTGGAGTTACTGTTGGACTACTAAAATAATTAGGCCACTTGAGTTTTCATCAGTTACGCAAAGTGGGTGATTTAAATTAGAATTGTAAAGATCCTTAAAATACTCAAGATTGTTAATATCATGGTAGCTTAAGTGATATTTTAATCTTTTAGATCTTAAATAGTTTTTCATTTGTGATGATTTCTTTGTTGTTTGGAGCTGTATGGCATCATTCAGATAATAACAGAGCATTATTTTCTTTATTCCACTAACATATATCTGCAGACTTTATTCTAAATTAATGTACCATTCTTGCAGCAGAAGGAAGGGGATTTATGATTTACAGCATTGTAAGGATGTGAGGAACACCCCAGTGTGCTTCCTCAGCAATAATTTCTGTCCTTGGTTAATAAATTGCTAGGCCAACAAATTTGAATAATCAACTCAAACTGAATTATTGCCTCATGAAATACTTCAGTGTCATCATTATTAGATAAAATTCTTCTTAAATATTTTGCATGCAAAATAGTATCTTAGGGATGACATGTTTTAAAGCTCATTCATTAAAAATCAGTCTTACAGATATGTCCAGAAAACTTCACTCAGAAGTTATTTCTATCTCAGTATGTGGGTCACACCTGCCCCAGAGGTCCACCAGGATGATTGATTGATATTTAACACTTTTAAAGAAACATTTGAAAAATGCTATGTCCACTAAATGTAGCAAAAATCAAACTTGGTTACCTTCACTTTACATGGAAGGTTGCCAAAACAATTGGCAGTGGGCAGCTGGAGGACTATGTCAACAGGCCAGGGCAGTGGTTGAGAAGGAAAATATATTGAGGTTAATAACAGAGGGAAAACAATGATTCGGGAATTAGAAAGTGTAAGGTTTGTATTTTAAGTGATGTCTAGTGACATTAATATGTTTTGAGCATTTCAAACAACTTGGGTGAGCTTTGTTTTTTTTTTTTTGGTTTTTTTTTTTGTCTTTTTTGGGGCTTTTATGTTGTACTTCTGCAGTATTTCTAGTAAAAGTTGCTTTGGGAAGGAAAAACAGAAACAAAAAAAATCCAGCAAACAAAATGTTGAGCCAATGAGTGCAATAGCTGATAAGTGTGTTCTACTCACGGAGATAAACACTTTAATTACTGACTTTGCCAATCCTTTTAGGGACTTTGATGTCTAATATTTGAGTATTACAGCTCTTGTCCATTTCTTTAAGGTTATTAAAGAACTATAAGGTTATTTAAGGTTTCTTTAAGGTTATTAAAAAAAATAAATTCTGTCCAGTGGATATAATTCCGTTTTGATTATGGAAAAATTCTGGTCTCTGACTTGTACCATCCAATGTTCTCAAATTGTGCTGGCTTCCATGCTCCGCATCTAGGCAGAGGGGAGTCTGTATCCCCTATACTGCATTTGTCCATGTTTATACATGTCTATAGCCTAACACTGTTATGCAGAGCTTTGTTAAAGATACCAGAGTGAGGTTTGAAAAGGTCTTGAAGCAGTGTGGTTGCACTGGTATAATTAATATGGCTTCGTATGCTGCTTCCTGTTTCAGCCTGTCTGGCACTTGTTTTGAGTGGCTCTGCAGGATGTTGTGTGATGATGAGAGGTGTGATATTTTTTCCAGCCCAGGGCTGTAATTCCTTGCCATGGGGTCATAAAGAAGTTCAAAGGCAGATAAAATGACAGCAGTCAACAATAGCACCTCAGCTCCTGCAACACAGGAGTAATTGCAGCCCATTATTACAATTGGCTTTCACTTCTCTCTCCTGAAGGAGCTGAGCTGCTGCCAATTTACGGGGCTGTCAGAAAACTGATGAGCCTGTAGATGGGGGTCATAACAAAAGTTAACAAACTGATGAAGGCAAAATTCATTAGTCCTGAGTAGCCATAAGAGAAGAGGACAGTACCGACTAGTCATCATTGATGCCCAGGCTGGAGATGGATTCTGACTTCCAGGTTGGTTTGTTTCACTTTGCACTTATTTTTTCACAAAAAGAAGTGAGGGGGTTTCTAGCATCTTTTGTCTTACTTTAAAACAAGCCAGCCACACAGTAAAAGGTATCTGCTGTTTTTATGTGACTTTTCTAGAAATGGATTATTGCACCCTGAATCAATACATCAGCTCTTTCTCTGTGTGTTTTTTGTGTGCTCTGTAATCATTCCTGTGTGTTAGGTATTTACAGGTTTCCCACTTTCTTTTTACAGCTAAAAAAGGATGATATATAACTTGTTTCCTCTTTCCTGTTTTATTAAGTGACAATGTGCAGTTGGTAAAAACTTAGAAGCCTGATTTAAGGATGTTCTTAGGTCCTTGCACTTGCTTACAGTAAATGTGTACAATTAGCAGTTTAGATGTGAAATTTGGGTGTCTCATACTGGTTTTCTTTGCAATAAATGTTAATGCAGAAGTAAAAGGGTTACGTCTACATAAAGCTGTTTCAGAGGCTTTATTTCCTCATCCTTCTCACACTGATGAGGTATGGAATATCAGAAGCATTACAGGTGGATCTGCACTGGAATGTTACCAGGAGAAGGAAAAATAAAGGTTAATGGAGTGCACTGTAGGTACAAAACCTGAGGATGTTATCTCATCCCAGTTCTGCATGATTCTGTCATGCTGGCTTTTCAGGTCTTCTAATTCTTCAGGTCTTTCCTCCACAGACCTAAATTTCATTCTCTTACACTGCATGCAGATGTGTTTTAAAATTAACCTTAAGTAGCCTGTGCAGACTTTTTTCTAGCTGCTTGGCCTTCTAAATGCAAAAGTTAAAGTTATATAACTTTATATATTTATATATAAATTTATATTTATATATACTGCATGTATTTTCAGTATATGCAGGCAAGGCAGTTAAAGGAAAGTAGTTGCTTGTAGGATCTAAACGCATATTCCTGGGGTGAATCTCCAGCTCTGTGAATGTCAGTTGGAGCTTTGCCATTAATATCAGAGTTGCTAAGTTTTCATTTTAGTCTAGCATTTTGTTTCATTCCTGAATTTTTGTTTGTCCTAGTTTCTTAAATGGCATGGTCGTGCTGGGAAAATACCCCTTATTCTAACTTCAGTGTGTTTGCAGATTGCAGCTGCCCTTTCTTGGTAATATAGAAGGATTTTTTTAAGATTTTCTGTTCTCAGAAATCATTGTAGCATATTATGAGCCACCCCACTCGCAATTGGTACAAAGTGCTGCTGCTGGGTTTCTGAATATCCTGAAATAGGGCAATTTTATGATCCAAATTCCAGTTCTGTTTTGCTGTTAAGAGTTTTCTCTTCTCTAGGCTGAACAAGCCCAACTCTCTCAGCCTGTTCTTCATAGGAGAGGCGCTCCAGCCCTCAAATCATATTTGTGGCCTCCTCTGGACTTGCTACAAGAGGTCTATGTCCCTCTTGTGTTTGGGTCCCCAGAGCTGGATGCAGTGTTACACGTGGGGTCTCATGAGAGAGAGTCAAAAGCTTTGGGGTTTTTAACTTTTAATTTGTCATGATATTTTCTTTAGAGTATGGTTGCTCTGTTTTTGTATAAATATTTTATCATTTTCTGTTGGCTGTTTCTTTGCTTCTAATTTGTAGAAAGTAACTTCACTGCAAGCTTGAACCTGTTTTTTACATAAGGTGCTTCTAGTTGGTAGGTTTTTGAGTGTTGGAAGACTGATATTCGTGAAAAGTTTAGATTGTTATGCTAATTAAGACAAAGGCGCTTCAGTGAGGTTGTATTAATTTTATACCCAATCCCAAAATATGCGTGTACTGCAAGTGTTTTAGAGCTTGACCCTTTTTTTATTTTTGACTATCATAAAAACATGTCAATAGCTTCTCTGTATGGGGTTCTTCTTTTGCATTGTGAATGATTTTGATTAAATTGTGTGGCTGTGATGGTTGCCCTTCTTATCTTTAATCATTGTATAATCAAAACTGAAAGAAAAATTATTAAAAAGCAATGGTAATAACTTTTATATGAGCTCATAATAAAACTTAGGATGGATTTACTAGTTCAGTAAACTCTAAGCATTTAATAGTCTATCCTTTCCAGTATTTAAGTAGTGAAAAGTAGGTTGCTTATTTTTAAACTGCATTGATTTGTGAAACTCTTTTACGTATTTACTTTTATACTAATGATGTTTTCTTTATGTGAAGTCATTACCTTCACAGCAAATGCGAAAGTGAATAGCTGCTAGGCAGTATCTGTATGTGTCCCCAATAGTGCTTTTGCCTTACAAAAAATCGGAAAAGTGTGCATTCATCAGCCATTTTCATCACTTTTTATCTCATAAAGACAAGTTAGTATGTGTAAATATAAAGCTAGCAGAAGAAAAGTTTTCTTTGAAAACAAAACCAACCAGAAACCAAACCCCACCACCACTCAAACCCTCACCCCACTCTATTTTTAGTTGAATTAAACGTAAGAAGGATGTCTTCCCAGGAGAGAAAATGCTGAAATGACTGACTGGGTTTGGAAAGACTGCTGCTTATCAAAAGCTACCGTGCAGAGTTGCTGTTGTCGTGGCACCAGCCCTCACTTGGTCCAGGTACAGAAGAGTATATGGTAGAATGGTTGGTGCTGCTGTCCCCTCACTGTTTTAGAATAAATGTTAGAGAAGTGGAAATAATTCACAAATCATAGTTTGGTCTCCTTAGGTTTCTGATTCTTGGCATTAATGGGAATTTGCTGCTTTGCACTGGCTTCTAAAAATGTCTGTGACTCCATGGAGTATAGGGCACATTCTTTGAATGGACACGCTCAAGATAAAATTCTACTAAATATGTATTTATATCTTTAATAAGAAGAATTTTTTTTTTGCTGTTTTGGTTGAGATATTTCAAAAATTGTAAGTAAATCTGAAATTTAATATTTCCTTTAAATTTGGGTGAATATTTCTCAAACTGATGAGAGTATACTGTCTGCCCAAAACATTTTGTGTGGGTCTGTAATTTCCTTAGCTAATTTTTTCTTCTTAAATTGAAGATTATAATGTCACTTGTTAAAGTGAAACTTTTCTCTTCATGGTTCTGTGAGCAGCAGGTATCTAAAATCTCCCTGGCTAGAAATAGTACTATTTCATTAGAATACTCCTCATAAGGACTTGTTGGGTTTTTTGTTTGTTTTTTTTTTTTTTTGTGTGTGTGTGTGTTTTGTTGGAATTTGGATAATTGCAGAAGGGCCATTCAGTTTGATAGGATCAGAACTCTAAACTGTGAGTTTTATTAATATCAACAGGGAAGTCTCATAGTGATCCAGTTATGAAAAAATGGCTTATGCTTGGAGTATTTGGAAAGCCATAGGTACTTTTATTTTTTTAAGATGTGAAAATGTTCATCATTGTTAGTCCTGTTTGGATGGCATTCAAAAAAATTTTGAAATACTTTCTTTTTCTTTCTCTTTTAAAGATTAATTGTCCTTTGTAAATATTTTGAATTTTGCAGATTACTTTCAGTTTAGATTCATGAGTAAAAAAAAAACTTTGGAAAACTTTATCCATAAGGAAATATTACTTTTGATAATACCTGTTGAAGGACAAATTATGATTTTTTTTATACTTGTGAAATATGATGTCATAGAAGTAAATTTATTTTTACTAAAGTAGAAGGTAGTAAATAGGAAGGTTTTATATGTACAGTGAGGAGTAATTGTCTTGCCACTTTACTGTCTGCAGTAAATAAGTAAAAGCATTGTGTTTGGTCAGCGATGCTTTTTGCTGGTTGATGTCATATTTGTTTATCTCTACAGGTGGATCTGGGAGAAAGCGGGAACTCCATTATTTGGAGATGTTCTTGGTTCACTGGGGGATCCTTGCCAGTGGAGGTGTCTTATCAATTTTCTCTGTTGTTCAGTGACAACTGTACAAAAATGTTTATGAAGAGGTTCATCAATTTTGCATGACCAGGTTCTAAAGTATCACAAAACTGTTCACAGTCTGTCCTTCTTCTATGAGTTCAAACACTTTGCTAGCAGTTTGTCTGGACTGAATACCTAATGAGATCTTCACTGTGTGTGTTAAGCTTCAGCAAGAAAATTAGACAGAAATGAATTCAGAAAACCATAACTGTACATGGTACTTTTAGAATACACAGATCTTCTGATCTCCAGAGAATGCTCCAAGCAGCTTTCCGGTTGTGAAGTAACTTCCAAAGAAGAGTCCAGATGGCTACTTTAAAATTTTAATAGTAATAGCTATGTTTGAAAATGTCCTTGTATTAACAAAAGGTGCTGTGGGTGCTCCTTACAAGGGGAGTGTTTAAAACTGTCATTTTGTGATGGTGGCTCTAGGAACAGCTGTTTCAGCTAAATAGCGCAGAAAACGAAATGAAATAACATTGTCCACCCCCAAAAGAAACCAACCAAACAAAAAAACTCAACCAAACAAAACCAACCAACGAAAAAAAAACCCCACCCCAAAACCAAAACAAAGCAAAAAAATCTCAGTAAGACAAAACCAAAACAAACCAACAAACCCAAAACTATACCAAATAAAACCCCTCGCCCATCAGCAGGTGGAAGGGATCAAACAAAAGTGAGGAAAATTGAGGACTTTCCAGGTAATAATAGGTTTTTCATATGTTAACTGGCATCCCTCAGAGATGAAAAAGGTGTGAAGTGAGTAGCAAGAAATGAACTCTGAAATTGAATTAATTTCCTTGTGTTACCAGTGGTGTATCCTAAGGAACGCAATTGTCTCTTTACTATGAGGTAATGATATAAACAGCTATTGGAACAAGAAAGGGGAAAGCTCTGAGTATAGGCTGTACTTGCTCATGACAGGTTTAGAATGTTATTTATGTGTTTGTTTAGCTGCACTCCCTTTATGTCATCTGATGTTTTGTGAAGCAGCAAAAGTAAAGATCACAGCCCAGGCAGGCTGCAGTTTGCTTCATTCTCTCTAGCTAATAAAATGCTGATTCCTGAAGGAGTCCCATGCTGTAGAGGAGCCCTGCTGGAGGGGAGTTAACCATAGATGTTCAAATTGGAGCTTTGCCTGCTTGTCTTTTCACATGTAAGGGTGGGGTTGGCAACAAAGATAGCAGTTTTGTCTCTCTTGCTTGTTATCTGTCAGGGTATTTGGAATGATAGCAAGGCAGGTTTTGTGTGCAGTGTTACCAGCTTACTTTTCAATGCTTGGCTCTGTCTTATGTGCCTCAGATGTGAGAGTGTTGCTTTCCTAATATGCTGTGTGACAAGAAAAAGAAAGCATGTGCGTACAGAACGGAGTATGGCCTGAATCACACTGTCTGTACCTCAGCTGAACTCTGAATTATAGAATAGTTAATAATTCAGTCTTTTCAATATTTTCCTAAAGCAGCAATGCAAAGACTATGGTACCTTTAAGCCATGAAATCTATTTTCCAGTAATATCTTTAAAGTGCTTTGTGTTCAAATATAGAAATATGTAAAATTCAGTTCTTTATATCCATGCAACTGATCACATCAGTTATTTCAGAAATAACAAAAAAGTTATTGGACCATCACTAAATGGCATCCATACAGATTATTTGCAATAGCAAGGTGTGGTTGCAGCATGCATTTTTATTTTTTTTTTCCCCGTCTTCCATTTCAGCATGTTTCTGCACAAGTGAGAAACTTGTGAATATTTGAAATTACAACTATTTCTGTACTCTCTGTTGTCATCTTCTTAGATTTTGAGGACTAAGAAATTGAAGCTTCTAGTTTCTGTATGCATGTATTTGTTTGTAGCTTGTGTCTTTCAACATCACTTTCCATATTGCAAACTCACTGCCTTGGACTTCAAGACAGCAGACTTTGGCCTCTTCAGGAACCTGCTTAGTAAGGTTCCATGTGATACAGCCCTAGAGGGCAGGAGGGCCCAAGACTGCTGGATGATATTCAAGGATCACCTGCTACAAGCTCAGGAGTGTTGCGTCCCAACTAGAAGGAAG
>JBCJKH010064763.1:0-12394 GCA_039877255.1 Loriculus beryllinus
ATACTTCATCTCTTGTCTGAGCTTGCCATGTGCAGGGATTTTTTTTTGAGGGAAAAAAATTGAGTAGTACCATGTTGCAGTTTTGGACAGGGTGGAACAGTGAATTCTCCTCTGCCTTCTCTTCCACTCTCTCACCAATAAATTTATTGCTCACCTTGGAACACTTGGCTATTTATCACTCCTTACTGTGCAGCTGATCCAGCACTGAGTTGGCTTACGAAATGGAGCGTAGGACACAGTGCTATTCAAGGTAGAATCAGTGCAGTACCTATCAAGGTTACATGGTAGAGATTATCTAGAAATATGTCTCCCACAAGAGTGCATGAAAGGTGATTGTAACAGTTTGAAGGACATTCTGGTTCATCTCTTCTCGAGGACTATTTCTACATTGTAATTTGGTGATTAGATTAGCTTTTGTGATTTACAGGATGATGCAGCAGCCTAATTAACAGTCAATTTTATCACGTCTGATTGTGGGAAGAATTAAAATGACAGAGAACTTGAGTAACCCTCTCTTATGTTTGAATAAAATGCCTATATTTCAGAAGGATTTAGGTCCTGATGGACTACCCTTTAGTCATTTGAGGGTTGTTTCTCAAATTGTCTTCTCTGAGCCTAGGAATCTATGAATTTGTGTTCCACATAAGTGCAAATGAAAACACCACCATTCAAACATCTAACAGAAAAAAGGTATCTGACTTTGCTTTTGAAGATGGGAAAGTTATTTCAGTGGTGGAATCTGAAGCCATTTTAGTTCATTTAAACTGAATATTGTTTAAACTGTTTTGTTATTTAATCTTTGGCTTGATCTTTCGATATTTGCTTTTGCTTATTACCATTTTGGCCAGACCCTTTCATGTAACAAACTATAAAATAGCACCGTTGTACTATAAAACAGAGATTTTTACATACTGTTTGATATATGTGTATTACTGATATGCTAAATTTTACATACTGCTTTATATGGAGGAAGAAAGAAGTTATCTATACTGCTGCAAAATAATTACCTGGAAGAATCATTAATGGTTTGAGAGCCTATGTATGCTTATACTGCTTTTAGAAATCTTTTGCCTCACAAATTGCAATAACTCGCATCTTTGCAAGAGAAGGAAAAATAAAACTGTCTTAAAACAAATGCATCTATGACCCATATTCTGTCAAAAAGCCACAGATGGAATTAATGGATGTTTAAAACTGTATATGTTACCTTACTGCTGCTGTTACTGGGAATGTCAAACTGTGCAAATATGAAGGGGTAGACAAACAATGTTATCAGACACTGTAAAACAAACAGCCTGTTGCTTGTATAGAAGTGCAAATAAAATAAAAACACCACTTAGACAAGGCTGATGAATGACTCCAGCAGCCTGTGTTCATAGGTTAATTTAGTGCAATTGGATCCATCAAAGGCCCATAAATTTGTAGGCTTTTGAGGGGCACAGGACTTTAAGAGATTTTGTGCAGGACATTTAAAACAGATTAACAAACAGTAATATATCAACCACAGAATTTTTTAGCTCTGGGCTTATTAAAATATTCTGTTCTCTAGAGACTTCGTATTGGAATGTTTAGTTGCATTGTTCACTGGGAGAATGCCCATTGGTTGAGATTGCATCAAGCTTATTAAACCATAGGGTTTTTTTAAGTCTTCCAATGTTTAACAAATAATTTATTTACAACAAAGTATCCTGCAGATGGCACATCCATTCTTCATTCTTGTGGACAGCATGTTCTTACATTCTGTAGTTTCTGTTTCCTGTGTTCCCTCTACTTGTATTCTTCAAATGCACTTCCTGAAGGTGTAGAGAAAAAAAATTATTCCAGATAGGTTTTAATGCACTCTATGAAACTTTTATTAGTGGGAAAAATAGCAACAGTGATTGAAGAAAACAGGTATTCCTTGACTCATCTGCACTGTTTTTTTGCTCGTGGCAACAACAGTTATCCTGAATTCTGGAACTGTTAAAGCCTTTTTGCCAGTTCACAGAAAACATAACTATACAAAACTTCTGTACACTAAATTCCTTGTTCTCCTAGACATAAACATTTTGATTGTTGTCAGTGTTGATCTTGGCAGAAGAAACATCATATACTGGAATGTGCATGAGCTTAAGCATACAGTGAGTACCAAGGATTTTCTTTCCTTCAGAACAAGGGCATTTGCAAGCAGTATGTGTAGGGGCCAGGGAATTTCAGAGTTGTAACTGCAGGATTTATGGAGCCCCCTTGGCTTTGATACCCTGTGGTCAGACGTTAGCAAAATTGCTGAGTAGGACTCTGTTACCTACATTTTGTGTAAATCACATACTAGATGTGTAAGGTTTTTGTTGGATAAGGTCATTAAGAGTATAAAAGTTGTGGGTTCACTGCAGGAGCTGCAGCCAAATAATTTGTATTTTCAAAAAGAAACCAGGTGATGTGCCGGGCAAACCAAAAGGGCTGTGAAATGAATAATGCACTGTTCACTGTCATTCCATGAATAGGCAAGTTTCCAGCAACAGTGCTGGGTGTGGCATGTATCTTTGAGTTTGATTCCATATTTGCCATGTTTGTAAATATTACATGTTCCCAAATCTTTGTACATTTTGTACCAGACTAGAGGCAGAATTGTTAAGTGAAAATCTTCATCAAAAGTTAAATTCTTAGTTAACTGTAATAATTTCTGTTGTCCTCAGAAAAGCCAGAAATAAAAACATGTCCCTGAGAAAGATGAGGTATGTGTACGCAGCTTTACCACTGTGTTATCTGCTATTTAAGGACGGAAAAAAAGAAAAAATGAAAGGAAATGTGATTTCTAAAATGTATGCAGTACAAATTTTTGCTTGATTTCTAATGGGCAGAAAGAAAATGGGAGCTGATTTGGTGCATTACAATAGGTTTTTAAATGATTGCCTACATAAAATACTATTCTGTATCTAAATTTTCCATTTTCCTCCAGTATCTATCAAATATAAATCAGAAACTGGCAAAGGATCACAAAACTTGAGCTCACATAGAGCTTATTAGTTTTCACTGGTTTGATTGGGCTCTGATGGATATGAGTTGAATTAGTCTTTTCATAATATAAAAAAGCCGCAACAAGCAGTACTAGAAATTGTTAACTATACCACCAACAAGTAAGAGCATTGAGCCAAACTAAGATTTATCATCATTGACAAGCCAAATTTGTTAATAGCAAAGTATTCATAATGAAAAAATGTTTATGTTAGGAACCTGCCGTTCTAGATGTTCTTACTCTAAATGCAATTCTAATGAAGACAAGATTAACCATCTAGTCACTACTCCTGTGTTCAGTAAGCTACTGGTTTGTCTTTGTCAAGTTTAGCTAATATCGCTATAGAACAAATTCTTTAACATGGATCAAATACCGAAACAAAAATGTCAACAGAATTCTGCTTATCCATATATTGAAATAACTTTTGCTGTTTCATTGCCTGTTTCTCTTCCAACTTTTTGAAAACTAACTTTTTTGTCTTTAATTTTCCCTAAGTTGTATGTAAGTTTTCATCTTGAAGTACATATTCTGAATGAAACCTCCAGTTTTCACTGATTTTCACTATAATAGCCATTGCTGAAGTTCACAGGAGTCTACCACTGTTAAGGATCCTGCCTTGTGTTACAAATGTTTATATGAGTAATAATGAACTAAAAAAACAGGAATTCCTTGACTCATCTGCACTGTTTTTTCCTCATGGCAAGAAAACAAAATATCCTCCTCAATACTGTCTCTAGGTTGTTCTCTGACAAGAGTTTACCAGCATATAGGAGAAGTGATATGCTATATTTTATTTGCAAAAAGTCATGCATATTTAAACACTGCACACTCATGACCTATAAAATGGACAGTGAGAGCCTTATGAAACAACAGCCATTTTGTGTGACAGTGGCTTATATTGAAAATTAGCTGCGTTTCCCAAACTAAAATATAAATTCTCTCCACTACTGTTATGGTCTGACTTTAAAATGGATTTATTATTCAAAGAGAGCAAATAGTAAGATGCAGCACGGTTTCAGTTATAGCTTTTATTACTGCCATTTAGCTTTCAGCCTGTAGGAGGATGGTAGGTTATTTTCAAACACTTCCTTCTCTGGAATCAGTATTTTGATGAATAACTACAAAGAGGTGGCACTGATGGTGGCAGTAGTAACATGCATGCCAGAAAATGCTTTGACTCTCTTAACAGATTTTTTCACTTATGCAGTGTTGAGACCATTGGAAAAAAACCCAAGAAATGTGAATGTCTGAGTCAGGTTCTCAGACCTTCATTTACACCTGTCTAAAAAAGCTTGCCTCATTTCTCAAATCTTTGAAAAAATGGCAATTAGAAATTAAATTGTTATCTGTGATGCTTATTTCATTATCAGATACTCTTAGCTGATACTCATACCCATACAAAGACATAATCATTGTAAGATGACATGCAAAATGTCCTCTTTGCATTTGTTAGTTAATGAACAGAGAAGCAAAGACCTTAACCTGTCACCTTAAGGATGGTTCTTTGAGGACAACCCAGTCTTAAAGTAAGGATAACAACTACCTCAGGGATAGTAAAGGTCATTAACTGAGATGGAGGGGTATTGGGAAGCATGCAGCAGCATTCTTATCCTGTTAGGATGGACATTCAAACCTCATATTGGCATTAAAAGATCTTTTGCTTTATTGTAATAAATGTTTGTAGTAACAGGCATGACATCTTAGCTATGAATTCTCTGGGGTCTCTTTGAAAGTTCTTTAGTTCTTTGGGCAGTGTGATCAGTAACTTAATAACAAGGCTATAAAGTAAGCAATGGGAAGAAATAATTTTCTGAAGTGAAAAGGCCAAGTTCTTCTATCTGTTATGCCTAAAGGTTCTCTCATTGGCTTGGTAACATGGCATGGCTGCAATAGAAATTAGGGTTAGTGCCACTGTGCATATTTTGGCATGTAGTTGTATCTGTGAGTACAAAACAATCTGGGAATCACAGAAAGATTAATGAGAAATAATGCAACTCTTTTTCCTATTCCCTAGTGGCATTTTATTAATCTAAAAATATTAACATGTTTTCCCTCTCTCTCCCATGTAGTATTTATTTAGATTTTGAAGAGTAGATGAAGTATGAAAAGGATTTTTGAGAAAATCCACTTATTTTATTCTGTTAATACTCTGTTGATATATATTTATGTGTATTTTCCACATATTAGGCTTAAAGAAGAATAAGGACTAAAAATCAGGGAAAGAGAAAAAAGTGTATCAAGATTCAACCCTAACTATTCTGTGATTCTATGTACACCTTTCATATTCTTTTGCTTGGAGTGCAAGTGAATGGCATGCAATATGGGGTTTTTGCTTTCCCTCTTGTTTATTTACTGGACTTTAAATTCAACCTTACCAGTGTTCACATTCATGTAATAATTTTCAAGATACCTTGTAGCCTAAAATTGGTAAGAACTTTGTGCCACTGGTTCTGTGAAACTGCTGCATTCAGAAAGGTCACAGTCTTCCCTCACAAATGCAATTGTTGTGGAAATAGCTGAAATAATTCCTTTGCTTGAACAGAGAGCAATTGTTTTTCCAAGTTCTATTCACTAGTTTTTCAAATTGCTGTTAAAACTTCATTCACTTAAGGGTAAATAGACTAAACATTTATTAGCATGTCTCAGAAGAGAAAAAAAGTGAATGAAAGAAAAACTAGATGGAACCATGTACACTGAGGACAGAAGTTTAATTCCTCTTTCTCTGGTTTTGCAGTTTAAAATGTTTCTATCTGCAATTGAGGTAGAATTTTATAATGGGTTTGTATTATGCAGTTGATTACTTTCTGGTTTTTATCAGGTCTGGCAAGATGAATACCTAAGTATCTCTCATATTTCAGTAAGAATTTTACTGAAAGCTTTCACCACAGTCTTCAAATAACAGGCAAATAAACCAAACAGGCTTTGGATGAACATAATTGGTGAATGATCAGTAAATGAGTGAACAGCAGAACCTGCAGGTTGGTTGGATTTTTTTCTTGATTTCTTTGTTTTTTGTGACCCTGTTAATACCTGTAAGTTTATAATAACAATATGTTTATTTTTTCTTTTTAATATACTTTTATATATATTTGTGAATACAGGTCTTGGAACAGGACAAATAATGGTCCTATAGAGAAAGAAATATTCAGGGGTTTAGCTACAAACAAAACTCTACGTATACAGTCTCTGTAATAGGCCTTATAGCAGCAAATAGACATTTTGTGGGTTCCCAGCCCACATCATTCAGATTTGTGCATGAAGTGTAGCAACATTTGTTTGTAATGTAATGACTAAAGATCAGCATTAATGTAACCTATAAAAGAAAGAACAGCCCTGCTCCATTGAGTTAAGATATTCTACCAAATAGTGCATAGGACAAATCATCCACTCAAGGAATTGGGAAAGTAGACCACTTACAGAAACACTGAAACCAAACCCAAATCATGGATTTGTTGATTAAAATGGTTATGAGAAGATGCCGAATAAAAACAACACTAGAAGTATGAAGGGTGTAAGCATCTGATTGTGCATGAAATCTGAGAGTAACTGTACATATTACATATTCCACTTCATCCTGCTTAAATCTTGTACCTAGGTAAGAAAATATTAAAGAGGTCATATATATTCACTTTAGATGTATAAGATATATATCTCATACATAACATAACATTAAGAGACAATATTCTAAAGCAGAAAAAATATTGCTCAACTGAAAAATAACTTTACTTTAGTATAATTGTGGTTTAATCAAAATCAGTGACACGTTGTGAATTAACTAAATGCATTCATAATGTGGGAGCCTATCCAAAGAAGAAAGTATGAACGTAGCGCTGTCTGTTTTAATGGAGGCATGTACAGCTGACTACAAAAAAGAAAAAAAAGTAAAAAATTATTATATTTCATGTAGTTATTTTCAACATGTACAGGAGCTTTTCCAGACAGAGCTATTCTTAATGAATTCTGTTTCCCTTCTCATCCCTTCCCTGCATTTTCTTTCTATCTATTATAAAAATGAATAATAGTTTCTCCTACACTTTCTATATTTTTGCTTCCTCAATCTAATTCCCTCCATGCACAGATATTGATGAAAATTTCAGTTTGTTTTGCCCCATCTGATTTTTGATATTTCATTGTCAAATTCCCATCAAAAAGCATTTATGATTTTTCTGCTTCTGTTCACCTCTCTCCTCCTTTTCACATACATCTTCTTTGAAGGTGTTGGTATTTTTAAATTCTGGGGTTTAATTTTATTTTTTCTTCCCTTTTCTCAAAATCCTGTCTTTTCTGTGTGATACACCATGGTTCATATTTCTTATCTTCTCAGGCTCTTTTACCCAATTCTCTCTCCTTTCTTTTTCTCTGCTCTTCATTGTCCTTTTACTGCCCTTTTCACCTCTTGATTTTTTCTCCTTTTAATTTCCTGGATGATTTCTTCTGCAGCTAAATTCTCTCAATTACTACATGCTCTAATTTTTTTCTTCTTCCAGTATCCCCACTTGAGCATTACCTCCCCTGCTGCTGCAGAAAAACGCAAGGCCTTTCTTCTGCTCCTTCCTGTTCATAAGAAAAGAGTTTTCTTGACTATCTTCTGGGAAAACGACAGCTGCCTGAAGAACAGTGACATCATTCCTTAGCTCTCCAAGGAAATTGGTGTGGAGATCCATCAGAAAGCTGGCAGGTATCTTGTCTCGTTTTGCTTGAAGTTACAGAATGTTTTACTCATCACCTTAGCAACAAGTATGGGAAGGAGCACACAGATTACAGGCCAAGCCTTTTCTTTCTTTTCCTGCAAGCCTCAAATATATGTGTGCCCAGACAGAAATAAACCACAGGGTTTTCTCTTCTACAGTTAAGCTCTACCTGAAGAAGACTTCACTTGTTGTGTGTGCCTTTTGAGGTGTTCATGGCAAAGGTGATACTAGAATCGTATAGCCACTACTTTAAAAGGCTGAAAACTCTAGAGAAAGAGGTGGAAGGATTCCATTCTATGGATTGACTTATGGAAAAGAAATGGATGCTGGAATGATTACAATTGTTCTTTACAATTAGGTGATATTAAGGAAATAAGTATATAGTGCTGATTTCTTGACTTTCTATGAAATCTTATAAATTCATGCAATTCTGTTTTGCATATTTTCAAGATTGGGGCTAATGTATATGTAGGACAGACAGGGTCAACAGCAACAAAATATATTACTTGAAGCTTACAGCAGATGAATGATAACATGTAAAACAGATGTTCAGAACTCAAACAGGAGAGATAGCTGGACGTGAGCTTAATGGTAGCTTAGACTACAATGGGTTTTCTGAGCTATAGGCTGTGATGAGGAGAGATGAGATTTAACTACATATATATACAGTATATCTAGTACAACAAGAACAATAATCTGAATACCCTCTGCTCCACACCAACGAATATTTGAAGTGCTTGCAGAATATATATATAAAACATTAAATAGTTAAAATAAAGCCAAAATAACAAGGAAAGAAAAAAAAAATAGAATGTTTTCATTTACATGTAAAATAAATAGCAGAAAAGCTGTTTTTCCCTCTTGATCACTCACACTACCTCTTCCTGACAAGGCAGATGAGTGAGGAGGTTTTGGACAGATCAGTTGTTAAACATTCAGTGTTTGGTTTCTCTTTTGAAAGAAATCTTAGGTGCTTTTTATGACTGGATGATGTGAGTACCTGTCATTTACTACTCAGGACAAAGCCTCACAACTACTAGCTTAGCAATTCCATGTTTTATTCAGTGTTCTAAGAGGAGATGAAACACATCATTTCCTACTTATTTCCTACTACAGAAAATATTTTCCAAAACTCCACTAAATCTCAGTGTCCCTAGTAGGCAAAGTACATCAGTTCGCAATGTTAGCAGCCTAGAGACAATTTTACTTCCCTAAAATAGGTAGGTTTGTTGCTTTGTTGGGGTTTTTTGTGGTTTTGTTGGGTTTTGTTTTGTGGGGCTTTTTTCCCTTTTTTTCTCTCCTTTTTTCCCCAGCCTGGCCTACCTTTTGTGCTTTTGGCATATCAGTGTGGCGCTGAGCACGTACAGAGCGTGCAGATTTAGGTGGCTTTATTGGAGCACAATACATCTCCAGCCTCCTCAGGTCACAACTCTGGAAGCAGCATTCGTCCACTATTCCCTTGTGGTGTAAGCGTCTACTGCTGGATCCATACCCTGTAGGCTTACCTATTCAAAACAAAAATGGAAAATATTTATGTTAGAAAGAAAATGCAAAGATCTCAGAAGCAGTCATATAAATTACATTATTTTAACAGAATTGCCAATGACAGTTGCAGAAGCTGCCTGTGTGTCTCAGTTCTAAGACCCTGTTCTCAGATACAGCTTTGAAAGGTATTCCTGGAAATGGCAACCTTTGATCTCTATCTGTGGCTGGTTGCTATTTAAACATTTGAGCAAAATTATGTCTTCTTATAACAATATTATTAAAATATTTTGTTGAACTGTCTTGGCATTGAAAATGGAGCAGGAGGAAGTTGAAATCTGGCATTTAGAAGTCTTGCAAAGGAAATTTGCCTTTTAGCTTTCGGTTGAAAACTGATTGTTGAGCTGACTGAGGTAGCTGGTGTTTAAAGATCATAGGTCATGCCTGTGCTGTAGGCAAGTATTTTCTAATGAAACATTTACACTGAGGCACTCTGTGAAGTCAGTGTATTCCAAAAGGGAAATAAATACCATATACCACTGCACAGGCTGTAAGATCTGCAAGCACAAAAGCAAGTAGGAATAAGAACTAAAGTAACAAAGTAACCAAAGAAATGCAGTAAAAGTAGGAAGATGCTTGCTGTGAAGGGTTAAAGAAGAAGGTATTATATTCTATAGCTTTGCAGAAAATAGAAAATGGGAGTAACATAACATGTCCTTTCCTGCATTTTGAGTTTGCAGTGGGCATCTGTAGAAACTACTAAATTGGCAGATATTTGGTATTTTTCACTGAGCTCCAGTAAAGGGTGACATCTTCATTCACAGAACTTCTATGCTTCACTTTTTCTTTTTCTTTTGCTTTCAGTGATTTATGATTTCTTTAGTAACCATTGAATCCTCTGCTGTATTATGCAGATTACATTATTTCCTAGGCTTGTTTGTGTGTAACCCATGTGAATGTGCAGTTGCCCTGTTATGACCAACTACAAATGAAGGAACAATAAACTCACAAAAATAAGTAGTTGCTTGCTTACTGCATCTATTTTAAAATTCTGGTAGAATTTGGTTTCAGGCAGTAAAATTTTGAAAAGATTAAATGTTTTGTTTTGACATTTTCAGCATTAAGCATTTCCATTTACAGAATGATCCACATTGGTTAAGAACACAAAAATATGGAAAAAAGGAAAGAAAATTGCACTAAAAGCCAAAAAATGAAGTAACCCAAATCAGTCATCCCTACCATTTCTTTTTTTCCTTGCCTTTTTATTTATTTTTTTTTCCCCGCTTCAGTTTTGTCACTGAGACCAAAAATCTGTTATTCAAAGAGGTTGGCAAGAGTTTACATTTTAAGAAATTACTCAAGCTAGATAAAAGATAAGAGTACCAAAAAAAAAGATGAAAACTCAGTTTCTCTTTGGGAAATTATTGCCTTTAATGCTTATACAGCAAATTCTAGGTTAATATTCATATATTTGTTCTGCAGTTGTCAATTTGAAGACAACACTGCATTTTGCAATTCTCTGTGATTAAAACGTATGCCCAGTGGTGGAGAACCCTTGAGGCTTTAATACATCCGTAAATGAAAAGACCTCTAGTGGTAAAGTATGTCTAACATTTTAGCCAGCAATAGAGTCAGCTAGGAGCTAACTATCCCTATGAGATTGGTAAACCCAGACAACAGGTTTTTAAATGTCCCTTTTTTTCAGGGACTATAAATTAAACAAAAAGAAAAACGTGCTTCCTTAGTATATTGCAATCCACCAAGGGCCTCTATACTGTACGTTGTCTGCTAAGACATTTGTTTCATAAGACTGAATAGAACAGCAAGCCAGGAGTAGATTACAGTAATATTTTGATTTGTCTGTGTGTGTATGTTGTTTTCTGTGTTTCATTGAAAAGTGTTATAAATAATAAGACAGAGTTTCAGGGTTTTACTTGCAAACTATTTTCACTCACTAATTCTCTCACCGAATTATCATATAAAGTACAAGATATTCCCTGGAGATTTTACTGGTCTGTTAATCAGGTTGTCTTAGCCTAATACTTTTAAAATTTAGCAGTTTTAAGAAAATGTGGATTTGTGTAGGATTTCACATTTTTTCTTACTCCTATGTAAGACATGAAAGGGCAAATTCTGTTCCTGGATATGCAAGTCTAACTCTTCCTAATAGACCCAGCTTAATGTTGAAATCAACAAATAGTTGATGAGTTAAGTTTTTCTTAGTCTGCCAATTTTTTATAAAAAAGCACACTAAAAACTCCTCTTCAAGAATTTTTCTTTCAGTGGTATTTCATAGCAGCCTAACATGCATAGACATCTGTTTTATTCCTATTTTACTATTGCATACTGCTAATACTAAAAATAAAGATGTACTGTTCATTGGCTATTTTAAAGTGGCTTAGCATGACCTTTCTACCTAGTGAAGAAATTACCTATTTAAAAAACAAAATATCTATCAACAGATAATAATCAAAAAGACTTCAGGATTAGTAATATTTTGCAGTTCTAAGAATCTTAGCTATGTTAGCTCCTCATGACATTCATACTCAGTAGATAATACCTCTAAGTGAGAAAATTTAGAATTAGCAAGATAAAATGTGTTGTCCAGGAACTTCTATGAGTTAACAGAACCTGATAGAAGAAATCTTCCTTCCATGAACAGCAAGACTATAAATGTCTGATGACTGAAAGCTGCTGTTTTATAGGATCCATTCATATGGGTTATAAAGGAAATAGCCAAATGAAGTGTAAATTTTGCAAGGTCTCAAAATTTTGTTGCTTAATATGGGTAACATTTAGCTTTGTTGTGATTAAAGACAAAGATGAACTGGTTGATAGAGGCAATTTCTTTTTTTCTTCAATCTTTCCTCCCCTAACAATCTCCTAACAATCAATAGTTCTGCCCAATTTGTCTGTGTTGAGCCTGTAGCTATACAGCGTTGCTTGCATTTTGAATTTTTAATTTAGCTCAATTATATAATCTGATGTTTTGTTTCCTTAATTATTTTTTATTCAAGGCATAAGGTAAAACAGTGACATGTAATGGGTTATATAGCATTCTACCAGATTATCACTATAATTTCTTTTACAAAATTTATGACTTATTGGTAGATACAGTCATTTCAACAGGAATATATTTTGGTTTTTTTACATACATAAAGTAGAGGAACTAGAGCCATCTAATCTTTTAATAACATCATTCCTTTATCTGTACGTGATATCCTCC
>JBCJKH010064764.1:19329-29343 GCA_039877255.1 Loriculus beryllinus
GGAAGAAATTCTTTACTGTTAGGGTGGTGAGGCACTGGAATGGGTTGCCCAGGGAGGTTGTGAATACTCCATCTCTGGCAGCATTCAAGGCCAGGCTGGACAAAGCCTTGCGTGGCACAGTTTAGTGTAAAGTGTCCCTGCCTATGGCAGGGGGGTTGGAACTAAATGATCTTAAGGTTCCTTCCAACCCTAAGTATTCAATGATTCTATGGCACGATTTTCATAGATCAGCCTCTAATAGAGGAATAGACTCTACCTGAATCAGCGCATAAAGGATACACAGAGTGTGGACATGGAACATGTGCTGGTACTAGAGATAGTGTTTGCTGGTACTGAAGATATTTCTCTGTGCAGCAAATTCTAGACACTGCAACCCTGTGCCTGTGCTGCTTCTGGTGCCTGACCTGCATTGTGTATGTGCAGAGCTTTTGCACGATCTCTCTCTGGTGCCCTTGCCCTAGTTGAGCTCTGACTGCAACACCAGCAGAGATGCAGAATGGCTGCTACCACTCCAAGCACTCTATTTTCCAGGTCTTTTCTGATCAAATTTAAAATTTCATAGGAACAGTTGTCTAGCTTTGCTCATACTCTGAAGGTCACTCATACAGTGACTAAGTTTACAGTAGAAAAAAGTGTTTAGGTACCAATCAGAAGGAAACCAAACAGTTTTTAAAACCACAGAGCTAATAATGGCTGTTCAGAGTATCTATTTATGGAGATGGAAAAATTTAAACTGGTCACTATTGGTACTGACATAAAGCTAGACTATGTTAACCAGTGACTTTTGCATTCAGAATTGTGGAATATAATCTTAAATTTAATTCTTCTGCACTAATATCTTGTAGTGTTTAATGTAATATCTTGTAGTGTAATGTAATGTAATAGTAGTGTAACGTAATGTAATGTTAATCACCGTAGTGAATACTTTGAGTAGAAATTAGTTATGTACATGCATTTAATGAGGTGTGTCCTAGTTCTTACTTGTCTGCAGTGGAAAGGATTGGAAAACTTGGTAGGCAGCAGAACTTGTGCAGCATAAACCGTGGGTGATATTGAAGTGGGAAGGAGATGCTGAGATAAAGGAAACAAGAACAGAAGTTTGTTTAGCTCAGTATCTGAAGATACTGGCTGTGCCTTTACTGTGTCTGGCTGTGGAGAAGAAGGTGAAAAGCTAGGGGATAGAGGTACTGAGATTCTTTATGACAGTGTTTAGGGCATCATCAAGCCCATTTTCTGCTGCTTGGCCCACCCATGGCAGTGTGCAATGCACCTCACAGATCATGAGGTTCATTGTAGGTTTTATGGAGAATGTCGTGCATGGGGCCATCACTGTACAGAGCACGTCTAGGGAAGGCTGTGATGACCACAGCTGTGGTCTGTACCTCTTTGCCAAAGCTGAACGATCCTTGGGTTTGCAGTAAACTCTTCTGGCAGGAAACAGAAAGAAGGATGATTAAGGGTTGTGTAAGAAGAGCCCAACTATACAGCCACACTTCCCTGATATATTCTCTCAGGCTCCTATGATTTTTGATAGATGGAGGTCTATGAAAGTATTCAAAAATGCAGACAGACTCTAGATGTAATAGATGACATAATGATGATTTCTGTCATATGCTTTCCAACATTTAATTTGACTTTTTATGCAGTGCTACTGGACATTCAGCAGATGTTTCCATAGCACTTTCTGTTCTAACCTCAACATCTAATTCCTGAGCAATATATACTTAGTTCAGAGGTCATCACCTGTTTGTGAAGTTAGGATTTTTATTTTCATGTGCACCACAGTCACTTTGATCCAGAGGCCATTTTATCTCCCAGCACCTCAGGACTGCTTTTGCAATTCTTCATATTTAGCCGGTATTTCTACTACCCTGAAAAAGTTAGTATACATAAAATATAAGAAACTCTCTACTTAGAGCAATAGTCTCCTTACTCAGTCTTCCATCTCCAACAGGGAAAATACGTGATGCCACTTCATTGCCCTGTCAATTCATGATTTATAGACATGTCAGCCCTCAATTTGCCTGATCCTTTTCTGAACCTGCCTCAGCAGTTTCTCATGGCAACCATTCTCAGAGTGTCGCTACTTCCAGCATAAAGAATAGTGTCATCAGCAAACATCACTACTTCAGTAGTCAGCTTTCTCACACAATATGGAAATATATTAGAAAATACAGGCTCTAACACAAGTCTATGGTATTCAGCTAGTGGTTTTCCTCTGCTGTGAAAAAGACAGTTTATTCTTATCTGTGTTTTTTTTAATATCTTTCCATCATTGCTTTGCATGCAAAGTCCTTCATTCTTATCACATGAAAACTTTTTTCCCTTAAAAAAAAAGTCAGATGCACTTTGGAGATCTGAGTGGACTGTATCAACTGGATCCACCTAGTCAGTCTTCATGTTGTAGACCTCTTCAAAGAACTCCAAAAGATTTGTGAAACATCCCATTTGGAAAAGCCCTGTTGAGCACATCATATGCATCTGCTTTCAACCAACTGTCTAGCTGGGGTTTTTCTACAAGTTTCCTTGAAATGTGAATGTTGGGCCTTAGCCTAACACCACTCCAAGTACTGTGGCTTTGTGGGAGCAGTTATGAACAATAGTGTATTTCTTACATACTAGTGTATACATATATATACACACTTAAGCATGTGCATTTTTATATTTTTTATATAAAACATATAATGTATCAATGATATATTGTATATTATCATATTGTTAATTATGTGTTATAATACTTAATATATAAATATATGTATTTGAACAAGCCATTTCCCCTTCCTAATACAACCACATATCTTGCAATTGCAAGGATGATTTAAGGGAGTGTCATTAGTGGCATTTTTATGAAACTTTTCATGGAATTATGAAATTGGTACTGGAACAATTTTAATTTGGGGATTTCCCTAAACACCAAAGAACAACAACAGGCTACATCAGATCCCAGTAAAACCCACTGAAGAATTTGCATACAGTTGTAGAGGGAGGAATAATACAGTGCAACAAGTATGACTCCAATGGCATTTCTATCATCACAGTTTCAGTTTTTCCACCAGTCATTAGGAAAACCCAAAGGATCTCTTTTTAACCATCCTACTTTTAAAACTTCATGGGGTTGATGCAACTGACTGCTCCAGACAGTGACAAGAGAAAGTGTGTTGTGGCATTGAGGAGGGACACAGATGACAGACCACACAGCACATCAACCCTTCCTGGCTAGCAGATATCCCCAGGAGCAGTAACATCCAGCCAGAGTCAATCAGGCTGTAGAGACCTCCAGTTTTTATTGGAGCTGGTGTCAGCATAAAGGCTCTCCTCACATCACAGCAGAAACCAAAAGGAGGCCTAATTGCCATGGTGCCATGGTATTAAGGACACGCAGTTCTCAGAAGGAACCAAGGCCACAGACTTTGTGAGGAAGAATATTTTGATGCTAAAACTGCTTGCATGAGTAGTCACAAGAACCTGTCTAGGAATCAGAGATTCAGTGACAGCACTGAGCCTCATTTAAGCCATGTTTGAGCTTTGCAGGAAATGGTGACATTCAAGTTTAAATATAGCCTGATTATTTTTGTTCTGCAAAGTACTGCAGGAAACACCTTTCTTCGTAAGTTCCTAATTCACAAAACTAAGTATGACTTGATTTTCAATCCATTGTAATTTCCCCTTTTGTAATTTAAATCATTTGCCACTTTAGTATATCTCACCTTTCACATTTGTGACCTGAATGTAAAAGAGGTATCACCTGAATGTAAAAGAGGTATCACCTGAATGTAAAAGAGGTATCACCTGAATGTAAAAGAGGTATCACCTGAATATAAAAGATGTATTATGGAGAGGAACTTATGGTTTCTCTGGTTTAGAGGACCTTGAAGCCATTACATGAGAAGCTATAATCTTTACATTTTGAAAAGCTTTGTGGCTTGTGATGGAAAATATTTCATCACACTTAAGAAGTTAAGAAATATTAGGACATGAATAAGAAAAATAGTGTCTAGACATTACTTATTTCTCAATCTAGTTAATCATTAACATAATTTATTGTGTTTTATTTAATGATTGAAGTTCCCATTCCTTTAGCAAAAAGGACATCCAATTTTAATACCCAGATACTTTACAAAGGCACTTCTTGCCTTTTAACAAGTGGCTCCACTAAAGATGCTACAAGTCTAATGTGGATCTGCATTGGCACTAGAAGAAGTTGTTAACTGGTTTAATTCATTGTTTGCCTCCATCAGTTATAGATCTGGGTTGCATTGATGAGATTTACAAATAGACCGGGAAAAGTTTCAGGACTTGGTGTCAAGCTGTGCACAGAAAAGAGGAATTCTGCACTGGGAGGGGGTCCTTTTTGAGCTCATTGCCATAAGTGACTCCTTTGCTTAGCAGTGGACCCTAACAGAAGAACTATCTCCTCTCTTGCTCCAAATATATTTGCACTGAACTGCACTCCTCTATCAACCTATTGTCTTCAGGTGACAAAATATTTCATTGAAAGAGACTATACTTTCCTTGAGTGTAGCTGTACTGGTCTGAAACTGGTACTGATGCCACACACACTGTGTGAAACCCATGGTCTCAGCACTGACACTTCCCACAGGCTTTCTTCCTGGCCCTAGCCAACAATGCCACCATCTCTGCTCTGCCTCTCAGAAAAGGCAACAAAAAGAAAAGTGGCAGAAGCAGTTTACTGCTTTAAACAAGAAATAAAACCTTACAAGACCCTCAAGGGGAGACACAGAGACACTTACATTGGAGGACTGGGATGTCTCATCTAACCCAGTTTATGAGTGCATAGATTAAGTCAACATGTTTATGTTGTGCAGAGGAAACACTGTGTCTTGAAAAGGTTCTTAAGATCCATAATTTGAGATTTTGCCCTTCCCTTACCCCTAGAACCAGGCACCTCATCCGAGGTCAGGTTAATCAACCATGATTTGCCTTTGAACAGCCTATGCTGCCTGCTCCCAGTCATCTGCATGACCTTTCTGAGGCTGGAAATCTTTGGACCTAAAACACAGCTGTTTGGCCTACATTTATTTCCCTCAACTGTCCTTCTTGAAGGTATCTATGATGTGTTTTTCTAAACATCAGGCATCTCTCCCAGTCACAATGACCTTTCAAAGATGATAGAGAGGGGGCTGCACAAGACTTTCAGGTGCATTCTATCTGGTCCTTTTGAGTTGTATCTGGCCAGTACTCTGTAACTGTATATTACTTAGCTGAGAGCAGCTCTTCACTCTGCCAGGGCCCTGAGTGCTCTATTAGGTTGTAATTGCTTTGACCACTCTCACCTGGGACCTCCCCTCCCTCCCCCCGCCACCCCAACCTTTCTGAGGAGCTCTCTTAAGCTCAGGTTCAGATCACAAGCCCTGTCTGAGTTGTGTTGCATCTGTAAGACTTTTTTTCCAGTCCTGTTTCCTGGTAGTTATGTATGATTATTTGGATTTCATGGGTTGACCTTGGATCTGATTTGTTATCTTGTCTTTGCCTGATGATCACTGAATGATCACAGGAGGGACCTGTTACTGTCACTATTCAGGGTCTGTCGGACCATGCACCAGTGATAAGATACCTACCTGTGGTGTCTTCACCTTTGATTCACCCTCCCCTTGCTGCCACCTGCTCTACTCCCATACACTAGGCTGGTATGGTTAGGGAAATGGGAGACCAAATGGCAGAACTTGCTGTTGAAACCTAAGGCCAGAAAGAAAAGCATTGAGTAGTTCAGCATATTCCATGTCTTGTGTCACTAGGTCCCCTGCCTCAGTACGCAGCAGGATTGTTTCTTTCTCAGATTTTATTTTACTGCTAGTGTGCTTATAGAAGTTGTCTTTGCTGGCCAATGTGGCCTCTGTGTTCCAATTTAGCTGAGCTTTGGCCTTCCTAGCTTCACTCCTGCAAATTCAAGCCAAGTTTCTCTGTTCCTTTTGGGTATCCTGTCACTGCTTCTACCTTTGTGTGCTTTCTTTCAGCATTTAAGCTCACTCAGAATCTGTCTGGTTCTTCCATGAACCCTTTCTCTCATGTTTGTGTTCCTGAACTGTCCTGATATGTGTTCCGTATCAGAACTGGCTTTTACTTAGTTCAGAAATCTCCTCAGCTCCCATCAAAGTTAATTGGGAGCTTTTGAGACATTTCGGTGCAAGCTAAATTTATTTCCAGCTTTCCTATAAAGTAACCGGCCCTTGCTGTGAAGTAACAGGAACTTTTGAGGTATCAGTTCATTGTAAAAAATATATTGTGAGGTGGTAAAGGAACTGGTGATGGACAGAAATATGGTTAAAATGGTAGTCTTGCCCAGTGTTGTCTTTTCTGATCTGCAAGCAGAGCATATTCTTATATGCAGAGAATATTGCAGGTTTTCAGTCATTTCAGTTTACTCATCCTCTAACACAAAACCAAACTGCTGCTAGCCACAGTGCCCATTCCTATTCTGCCACTGTGGACCACAATAGCTCTCCAGAGGACAACTGAGGGTGGCAGGAGCTTGAGCAGGGTTGCATGGGCCCTTCTGCCTGCCTCTGAGTGCAGTGCTGGTGGCCTGCTGGGGTGCTTGGGATGCAGCTGTGCAGTGCCTCCTCTGTGTGCTAAGTCCTCACTGGAGCTGTACAATGCTCGCTGTGGGGTGAGAGCTTCAAACTCTCTTCTCTTGGGTATGGACCCCCTGACTGGTACAGCTGCTGTTGCTCACCCTCAATGTTATATCAGCAACTGCTTGCTGTTTTGCTGGCCCTGCCTGTGGGCTGTGGCAGAGTAGTGTTACTGTGAGCTTTGTCAAAAGTTTGTTAAATTCTGCTAGCTGATGATGCATCTGGCTTGCTGATTCTTAGTATACAATGAAGACTTTATATGAACCTTTATGGGAGGAGCCTTATTTGGTGGAAGACTATGAGGTGACATTGATTTCTTGCCCATCATCTGCTGCAGTGGAGAACCCCCCTCCTCCCCCCCGTGCTGAACCTACAGGGCCTGACCCAGTCTGTTTTAGGGGAGAATCCCATATTGTAAAACAATACATATATGTGTGTGTGTATTACACATACCACCGTATCTTTTCAACAAGAAGTATTTTGACATCAGCAAAAACTACTAACTACAGAAAACACAAACCCCTCTGTAGTATGGGAGTGATGACAGCACATGATGTGCTTGATTGTGTTCAGAGGAGCGGACCAGGGAAATGACTGATTTCCCATACTTGCTTTATACCAGTTTATGGGCAAGGTGCAGTCTGTCATGTCCACACAATGGTGTTACTGGGGTCTGCTGGACAATGCCTCAGGTGTCAGGTTGAACTGAGAATACTATGAAGTTGTATCAGGCCAAATTTGTGCACAGATGATAAAGCAACTTTGAATAAGGAAAAATAGCCTTAATTTCACAGAAATGTCAAAAAGATGTTTTAGTGTCTGTAGTGGATTCCATAAAAATATTTTTCATTTGGTATTAGCCAAATTTGTGTGAATAACAGCTACGTAAAGAATAAAGGATGAAAAAAGCTTCTGACAATCTGCAACAAAAAGCTCCTAGGGCATTGAAAGAGGTAATATGTACTTAATGGAGGGCTAAAAATACAGCTGCGCGTAATTATGCAGTAAAAGATTTCCAAAGCTGATCTGTGAAGCTTCCCCAAAATGGTATTCTGTAAGGTGTCCTTGGGGGAGATGGAGAAGAGCATAATTCATGTTATATCCTTCACATGCCTTCTGACAGGATCCTTCCAGCTCCAATCCTCACTGGGCCATAGAATCTCTTTTAACCCCAGCCACCCAAGTAAGAGGTTCCATCTATCAGCCCCTGAGCAGACGGCTAATGCAGCCAGCGTTTCCACTTACTGTCAGCACTGGCTCCCTTTGGCAGCTGCTTTCCAGGCCCACCATACCTTGCTTTTTCTGTCTTTTCCCAGCCCTGAGACTTGGTGATACCACAGTCGAAACACCCCCAGGATTTGATGGTCCAAGGACTGGGAAGTCTGCATATGAGGAAAGATTGAGAAAGCTGGGTTTGTTCAGCCAGAGAGAAGGCAGCTCAGGGGAGGCCTTATCACCAGGTATCAGTAGTTAAAGGGTGCTTTCAGAGGTGGAGACTCCCTTTCTGTATGAGATCACAAGGAAAAGATGAGTGGTAATGAGCACATGTTACTCCTGGGGAGATTGACTGGACACAAGATGCATATTTTTTTTACAATGAAAACCACTGGAATAATCTCCCCAGTGAAGTGGTGGGCTCCCGGGTGTTGGGACATGTTTAAGATTCAGCTGAATAGGGTGCTGCGACATCTAGTCTAGGTCATGCTTTGCCTAGAAAGTTTGGACCAGATGATCCTTGAGGTCCCTTCCAACCTCTTATTCTCTGATTCTTCAGAAGAGCAGTCTATCAATTATTTGTCTGGGAACTTGTTCTATGAAGTACCATTCTTATGCCTCAATCTGAAAATAGTATTTCTTTTTTTTTCCATTTGAAAAGTATTGAATTCGGTTTAGTTATCATTTTAAGTTTCTATTATTATTGTGATGATGTATTTCTCCGCTCTGCCCGGGCGGGGTAACACGGGGCGCAGCGGGCACTAGATGGAGCCAGCCGCCCGTCTGCCGCTCTCCGCCTCCGGAGCCCCTGCAGCCGCCTCTCCCCGCGGCAGCGGATAGGGATCTCCCTCCGTGAGAAAACACCGTGGGTGCCCCCACTACCTTCCAGAGCCCTGTGCGCTTGGGGCTTATTTCTCCGGCAGCCGAAGGTATTCAACGAGAAGCTGATATTTGGTTTAATTAAAACCAGAGCGTGCCGTCTATTGCTAAAGGTAAACAGGGATAACGAACACCTAGGTCACAAGAAAGCAGTGAGGTTATGGTAAGGAGATAGGAATCTATATATTAAATATTATAGAAAGTACTTTAAACACTATTTAAGTACTAATCACTAGAGCACCAGCCCTCAATGACCAGAATTTTCACAATTGTCTGACAAACTCTGTTACTCAGCCAAACATATCCTCAGGGTTTGACATTTTTCAGAGGATGACTTCAGTGGTGTATAATGCTTCGGCCTCTCTAAAGTATTTAAGGTGAGAAACCAGAAACATGCATCTCATTAGAGCAAGTTATCCAAAGTACAGTAGACACACACCTTCCCAGAGAGAACAGTGAGCAAGGCAGGTCAGACTTTGGAAGTCTTTCTCTTGAATGATGTGATCTAGTCACAAAATCTAGGCTAAACTTTATAGAACGCTATACTAACAGACAGAAGGAAGACGAGTTAAAGGGGGTTGAAAGAAATCTTCTGGATTAATTCAAAAGTATTTTTTATATACTTTTCCAATGAATGGTATGAATGATGGAGGAGGAAAAAAACCCCTTAACAAAAATGCCAGCTAGACTATATCAACAAAATTAGAAAGGCATTGAATACAAATTAGGTTAAACTGAGAGAAATTCAAAGTTCCAGTCTTTTCAGCTATGCCCTTTGGTCAAATGCTGAATCATTTTATTACAGTTATTACAGCTGATGGGGGAAAGAAAAGATAGGTAGTATAGTATTAGAAAATTATATAAAAAATACTACTGCTGTACCAAAATTAAAATGGAAAACTGTTAAAACATTGAAAATGCCGTTGGAAATGCATCTGGCTTGTTCTTCTTGTGCCTCAATGGCATCATCCCCATCTGGTTGGTTGGCTCAGCCATCAAAGGAGTCCTTGGCAGTGCTTGATGAGAAGTGTATTCTAATAGCAGCTCTGATTCAGAGGGGAGATTTAGTCACCCAAGCTACAAATCCAACTTGGTATTGCAGAAAATACCAATTTATACTTTTCTGTAGTCAAAACTTTGTTTTGTTAAACAAGCATGTTTAGGTGTTTTTTTGTTGTTGTTGTTGTTTTGTGGTGGGGGGGGGTTGTTTGTTTTGGGTTTTTTTATTATTTTATTTATTTTTATTTTTTGACAGGCTGAGAAAGCTGGGGCTGTTTAGCCTGGAGAAGAGAAGGCTGCGTGGTGATCTCATAGCAGCCTTCCAGTA
>JBCJKH010064784.1:0-12623 GCA_039877255.1 Loriculus beryllinus
CAATGAAGATCAATCAGGTGTGAGCCTGCGGCTCTGACCGACACTAATTGGACACACCTGAAGGGGAGCTCAGCTCCTTGGGCCGCCATTACTCGTTATCTCCTTCAGGTGTGGAGCCAATTAGCCGCCATTTTAGGTGTTCGAGTGGCTGCGTTAGGGTTGCTGCTGCCTGCTCCTTCTCCCAAACTGTGAGTATCAGCTCTATGTTTTCATTTTTCAGAGGAAGTTTGTAATCATGTTGGAATTCTTTGGGAAGAGGCAAAGGTTGTGCTGGTTTGGGTTGGATTGTTGTGTTAAATCTCCAGACAACCTGTTCTTTGTTAATGAATGCGTGTTGGCTTCTGGAGAAGTGGGTGAAGCCCTTTTCCTGTTCTAGTGCCCAGAGTCTTGAGTGTTTCTAAGCTTGAATTTCTTGTCTATTTGAGTATTTAAAGCTTGTTTTGTCCTTTTGGTTTCACAAAACTTGAACTGGAGATGGTGGTGGGGGCTGTGGGAGGAGAAGCTGGGTCAGCCCTTGGTTGCACCAGCCTGCTCTGTAGGAACACTTAGGGTGCTCATGGCTGGTAACTGGGTACCCAGGAAGGTTTGTAAAAAAGTGTTAAAAGGAGAAGGCTGGTTTCCCAAGGCATTTTGGATGGTTGGTTGTGTGTACTCAAGGCTGAGTGAGAAACCTCGGTGGGTGAATTGGGTAAAGTGAACTTTACGGCTTGATGTGTTCAAGAAAATGGCTGCCTTTTCCCTGGTGCACATTTGGTTGGATCGTGCTTGAATTGCATTTGAATAGTGATGTTTCTGGGTGTCCCTGGCCGAATCATTGAACTCTTCAGATATGCGTTTTCATTTTATTTCCTTAAAACATCTTCCAACTGCAGTGATGTTCCTCCTGTGCTCTTCAGCTGTGGCATGTTCCATACCTGCCTCTTCAGATAACAAGATGGCCGGTGAGCCATGTGCTTATGGAAGGCACATGTTGGTCGTTTCTATCTTGTGCTGTGCAAAGCAAGCTGAGGAAGGTGGCTCTTCACACAGCGTGTCATTATACTGTGAAATGTGTTACCACAGGTTGTGATGAGAGCTGGGAGGGAAGGAGCTTGTGGAGGGCTGCTAGATGCAGAACCCACCTGTGTCTTGGGAAACTCCTTGGTCATGGAGGATCATCTATGGGATGTAGTGCTCTGCTTTGGCCAGTAACAGAGAGTCTTGGTTGGACAACTCTTGCTTTTATCTCTTGTTGTTGCTTTCACGGTTTCTAGTAGCAAGTCACAGACCTTAGGTGGAAACTTTGCATCATTAAAGATTTGGAGAAGTAGGAATATTGTTATTGCTGTGAGCAGAGAAATGTCCTCCCTGCAGCTGGCTGGGAATCAGACCTGGAAATGTGTCAAATCCTGCCTTGGTTTTGCCTGTGCAGAGAATGTTGGTGGCTTTGGGACTGAGAGCATCCTTGGGGCAGAAAGGAAGCACAGGCAATGGTTATGGAGCTGGACCTCTTGGCTGGGGCACCAGGATAGGTGCTACCATGCATGCCCTTCCAAATGGTGCAGTGGTGAGGGCTGCAGACATGAGCTCATTTACAGGCTTTTTCACCCAAAATAACTCTGAAAAGATTAAAGCAGTGAATCTGCACTCTTTTGGTAAAACCAGCTCATATTGATGGTGGTGTGTATGTTGGTTAGGTCACCAAAACCTTAGAAAACATGAAAGCACTTCATGTAACCAGAAGGGACATCAGACAGACACTTCTGTATTCACAGAGCTCTTCTGGAAGAAGGAATTTCATGATTTTTAAAATAAATAAATGTATCAAGATACAGATTATTATTTTTCTTATCATAACACCAAAAGGAAACTGGTGCAACTTTTGGCAAATTAGAAACAGGCTTGAGTATTAGACTTTACATTGATGGTACTCAGGTATTAATCCATTAAAGTAATCAAAAGAGCTTAAATAAGAATCTGAAGGCTGCAATATATATGTCAATGAACAAGCTGTAAAACTTCCTGAAAAGGTGATTTCAAAGCCATATTGCCCAAGCTTGGCAAATTGCATATTTAATTATTTTGTCAGTCCTTCTTTCTACTCTAATCTTTTGGTGAAATACCTTTAGACATATGAAATCAGTTAAGATAATTAGGGTATGATGGAATTAGGTGTTACTTGATTTTTAAGAAAGATACCATCCTCTGCCTTGGTATAAAATGTGTGCAGACCCCAAAAGCTAGACTGTATTGTAATGTTTTCTTTTCTATAAAGATCAAAGGTCTCTAGCCCCTTTCAAGATGTTTGCAGAATTTGTTTCCTAATTATCCCACATTTACTTATTTGTGTGCTGGGACATCAGAGTTAACTCTTTGATTGTAAAGATGAGATGGGACCTTCATCCAGATGACTGCAGGCCAGCAAAAGCCTTGCATCTCTAAATTGGTTTTTAGATTACCTGGCTTCTCTAATTCCGATGTTCTGGTGCGGTTTAAGGCATGGCAGATGAGGTGTTGTGTTTGCTTTCTTTTAATACCCCAGTCCTCTACAGCAAAGATTTGTTTTTCCTCAGTAAGAGTTTACACCTTCATTAATATCCTTTACAAGTTTACATGCTCTTCATAAGCAATAGTAAACTATTTAGTCTTTGATTTGTCTGGAGTTGGAACTGTTTTCACCAAACCTTTATGATCTTTCCATGATGTGGTGCCTGAGTTTCTTCAGGAGAAATTTCTATAAAAGTTTTGAAATTAGAATTTTTTGGCTCACTTCATTGACTTTATTTTCCCCCCATCTCGAGAGATATAAAAGACTGACAGGACACACCAGAAATGTGAAAACAGGCTGTAAGGTTTACAGTTTCAGTTGTGAAGTTACAAAAATAAAGTTGATTAGAATAGCATGAAATCTATAAAATAAAAAGTAAAATGTTTATAGGGGAAGTCTAATATGAAACATTTTTAAACAATGTGTTTTATTTACTTTTTATACATTTCCTTTCTCATATTCTTTTGAACTTTTTTGAATCTTCTCATATGTTGCCTAATTACATTTGCCTCTATGACTCCTGTCTCTATTTTTTCCTCAGTACTGAGGGGGGCTGCCTTTTCCTTGGTTTGCGTTTTTGCTTGGTTTGTTATTTTCCCTTTGGAAAATAAAGATGCTGCGTCAAGCTTTTCCTAGGGAATATTTGTAATGGCAATCAGTAAGATTCAGCAATCACAGCTCTCGGGGCAGCTCCGTGAGATACAGAGTTGAGATTTGGAGCAAAGGAAGAGCGTCCATCTGCTTACTGCCCCGATGGGCAAACCCTGGGACCTGGCAGCATCTATAAATCCTCTCTCTTTGAAGATGATCATTCCTACTATTTGACCCCTTTAAAAAGCAGCTCTTCAGAGCCACAGGAAGCGCGAGTTGCTGCTTTCGGCCCCGTCACACACGGCGTAGCCACCTCTGCCCTTCTCGTTGTGCTGGGGCCGGCTCTGTTGCTTTGCTCCGTCACAACCATGGTCTGTTCTAGCGCCAGTGGTTTAGAATGAAAGTTGGGAGGGGGGGGGGGGAAGGAGATGGGTTTGAGCCAGCAACCAGCAGGAATAGGGGTTTTCTCCCTAGGAATCACGGTAAATGTCGCATAGTGCTCCTGGGGTGCCGGCTGCCTGCTCTTCTCACTGGCTTGATGCAGGAAAGGAGTTGCACGGCACAGCCTGGAGATGCCTCCAGGGGCTGCTCGAATGGAGGGAAATACTCTTAGGATCATTTGGGGGGGGGGGGGGAAAAAATTGCCCAAATGCTGCCTACTGACAAAATAAGCGTTCTTTTCCTTTTATCATTAAGTTCTGCTGGTCTATCTCTGGTTCAGTGCACCACACTGAGCACAGGACACTGCTCAAGCTGAGCAGGGCTCAGTCTTGGGAGTCATTTCTCACCCATCCCAGTTGGGGAGAGCAGGGACCCCCCAGCACCCCCTGCTCCACCACTCATCCCTCTGCAGGACAGATTGGGACTGCCAGTGCAGTGATGTACATCTCGGCTGCCCCTTCCCCAGCCTCATCACCAGCACTGGTGGGTTTTCCTGGCTAAAAACCCCAAACAGCCACCTCTTCTTGGCTCTCCCCACTTGGCCTGAGACAGGAGAGCAGTGCCCCACACACATCGAGGTATAGAGTGAATAGCCCTCGAGCCCCTTCATGCAGCCACATCCCCAGGCAGGAGACCCCCAAAGCCTCTCAGCATCCCAACGGCATCCCCCTATTTGCTCACCCACCACCCCCTGCATACCAGGACCTCCTGCCTCTGCAGCCTGGTGCAATATGTTCTAATGAGCCCTCGTAGATGCTGTGCGTATAATTCATCAGCCTTCTTGGGCATGTGGTGTTCCGCAGGGGTCAGAGCCGAGGACCTGGCTCTAGCAGAGCCCTCTGTGTGTGCACAGCCCCTGCCAGCTTAATGGGGCTGCGGATGAGTGACTTATGTGTTTAAATGCTTTCCTGATTTCTGCAGTGCTATTTATTTCTTTGCCATCTTAGCTCAGGTGTGAGGTTACTTATTGTTTCTTTGTTTTTCCTCTGCCTTTTAAATTCCAGGAGATTTTCTGCAGAATTCACCATTTCAGTATTTGCTCTTAAATATTTTTAACTTTGTTTTTCCCCCTTATTATTTATTCATTTTAAATTTGTCTCTTTTAATCACTTTAATAGGAATAGTTTTCTTATAACTCAGCAATGAGTAAATTTACCTTCCCCTCAAGAAGTCAGAATTCATTTTAGTATATTCATTTGTTGTTATTCTTGAATTCAATAACATCACAGCTGAGTTTTTACATTCTGTACCCAGTTCAGGAAGGTGTTGGTGAAAAGTAGGTATTTTTTTTAATTAAACACACACCTAAAATACTTCTCAGATTCTTGCAGGCTTTTGCTGAGCTTAAATGCTTCAGTCATTAATAAATGTTTAGGGTAATGCTTTGGACTATGGAGTGCATGTCCTTCTCTCTGGGCTGGTCAAAATATTTAAGTTCTTAATCTTGCATATGTTTTCCAAAATGTCCAAATTTGAAATGAAAAAAAGCATCTTGGGTGTTTTAGTAATAATCCTGTTGGTGGTCAAAACTCCTATGCACTTGGGTGAAAAATTGAACTAAACTTGGATTTTAAGTGTCTCGGGAGCCCTTGGAAAAGTTTGCCTTACGTTTCACCAAGGGGTGCATCGAGTGCTTGGTCCATTGCCCTTTGCAAGCAGCTTCTGGTACCCTGTAACCTTGGCAGTTTCAGACCAAGGCATTTGATCCCATCTCATCTCTAATATTTCTAATCCAAGCTATTTGAGATCCCCAGAATCATTTATTTGGCTTTTAGTGCAATTTTGCCTTGACGTCCCGTCACTGAGGAATTGTATTTAGAAAGAATAAACATAGAGGAGGGAGAGAAAGGAAATAAGCAGAGATTTTACTGAAGAACAGGGTGAGCTCTGGACTTTGTAACTGAACTCAGAAATTCCTCAAAGGTACAAAATTTGTTGTATTGACTCAAATGGTGATAAAAAACCACGAACTCCCTGATTTTCTGTGACTTGTCTGTACCAATCGCATCCCTCTAGGATAGGAGGGGGAGCAATTCCATGCTTGCAAGTATTGTGAGTGTTCCAATGGAACACTGAGAATTGGCAAAGCGATTGTTTGAGCCAGAAAGAGCTTCAATATAGGTACATGCTGCTACTATAGGTCATAGTTTTCATTCTGATTAATTACCGTGACAAGCAAAATAGCCCTTTTCAATAAGCATCCATGAAAATTAATTGGTGTATCTTTGTTCAAATAGGGTTTGAAAAACAATGTCTCAAAATTAAACACTTTAGTCAAAGCTATCCTCATTGAAATATCTGAGGTATGTTATTACCTGTAAGAATTACATTAAACTTTCTTTATACTTAATTCTGAACAGTTTAATAAAACATATTAATTCCATTAAGAGCCTTACATAGACAACTTCCTACAAACGAAAAGGAAAATCTGCCATGCATTATTTCCCCTACCCTTTAGAGTGTGTTTGATTGTAATTTATGCTGCAATTTTAGCCGAAGCAGCAATAAATATCTTTGAATATATATTAAATTCACTTAGCATTGATTTGTTAAGCTGGCTAAACACAACTGTAAAAATCCAAGCATTTACCTTGCTGTGATTAGAGGCAGCAGAAGGTGAGTCTCGGTGATGTGCAGTCAGAAGAAGCCCGTGGAGGATTAGGGTGTGTTAAGTCTCTCCTCAGACAGGTGCACAAACACTTCCCCCTTTTAGGTGCTACCTGCTCTTTACTGGACGTTTATTACAAGTCAATGCAATTTCACAAAGCACCTGCATGCAATAAAAACCTATTACATGTGTGAGGCCTTAAGGAAATTAACGGTTCCTCCCTAGGGATGCATATTTTGTTAAGATGTTTATTACAGATGAAGTGGTCCTGGGGTAAAACATTAACAAGTTGTAGAGTGATAAAAGGAATTTTATCATTTCTCAGTGACATAAATAGGAAGAAACCTTTAACTAAATCTATAAAATTCCTGTTTCCTAATGAATTTGCTTTAACTATTTATTAACTGGATGAACTTGTTCAGGCCATGACTTGTTTTTCTTCTTCCTCACCTCCCTCCTCTTCCCCCTTACCCCCCCAAAAGCCCAAGCAGAAGCAGTCCAGGGTATTGTCTGTGAATTGGTGTGAGCTCTGGTACCCACAAAAACACCCTTTGCCTCCATATCAGTTAAAAAAAAACCCATTACTTTTCCTTTGGAGTTTAAGGCAGAGACATAAAACTCGGCTCACTTGTGTAATACTGATTTTTAGAATAACATACAACCTTAAAACCTGTATTATTATAATAATGCCAACTCACACCACTTGAATTTCATGTTATATTTCAGGGTTCAGTCCAACAATTTCTTTTTGGTTACCATTACAAATACAAATTCTCCTTTTTTAACACCATATTAACCAAGTTTGCTGTGCACCATTATTAGAGATGAAAGCATAGAATACTGGCTTTGGACTAAGAATGCTCAATCTAATTGAATTATATGAATGTAGTTAAATGTCTACTTCAGAAAGGCTATATTCACTTTCAAGATTAGTTACTCCAAGAGTTAATGGGCTATTTAAACAACATAGTCCAAGAGCCAAACACAGGTGGGCTGTGTTAATAACTTTATTTAAACCGTTTTTTCCCCTTTTGAGAGGCACAAGCCATCCATTAATGCATTCATTAGAGTTTATGGCATAGTTCTGCTTTTCTCCTAATGACACTATCCAGACGCAAACTTGCTCAGCTAATTTAGCCCAGCTGCCCTTTGCCTCTCAGCAACAGGTCTCTTGTTCTGCACTCATACATGCTGAAGTGTCACTATGATTAGGTTTTGGTCATTGCTGCTCTTTGCAACGTTGTTTTGTGTATTCTCTGCATGAGAATATACTTTTCCTTCAGATTTTTTTACTGGGAAGTTTGCATGGAGCAGCGGATGGAAAAGGCATGGCAGCACTGAGGCATCACTGCGTTCACTGCAGCCCTTGCATTCCAATGTGATTGAACATAGTGGTTTATTACTTTGCTCTGACCAAACAAGCTCACAGGTTTTAATATCCAGCTCTGCTGAAGGTATTTGTAGCAGTTTCTCACAACTGCGGCATCTAAGCTTTGCTTTGACTTTCCAGTTTGAAATCCCATCCAAAAATGCCTTTTACTGATGTCATTGCAGTTGTAAAATATATAACTGAGGACAGCAGTGCCTGTTTCTTCCAGTAGCTACAATGGAGGTAACCTGTATGTGTTTAGTAATGAATTCCCCAGGTACTAATGAACATCACAATGAATAAGAATGACCAATGCATCACTTGGATATTAACAGCCAGGCTGGATTAGACTCTGCACCATCAGCTGCTGACATTTGCAGGGTTTATTTTGGAGTATTTTATTCATTGAATTTGTAAAAATTACTAATAATTAAACCCAAAATCAGTTTGGGTTTGCACATCTGATGTTCCTTGGAGTTCTGCTTTAGCTGTTGGCTTCAAGAGTGAAATACCATCCCTGCCTTTTACAGAGAGGGGTGTCCTGAGCATTTTAAGGTACTGGACCAGCCCTGTCTCAATTGGGGCATCACAGCACCAGTGAGCCCAAACAACCACAGAGATGAAAGTTCATAGGTGCTTACTAGTAGATATATTTGCCAGGAATATGGGCTTAGAACATTTCTGTACCTCTACTTAGAGATAAATAACATAACTTTAGTGGGAATACTGTATGCTGCAAGACAGAACATGTGTTTCTGTTTTCGCCTATATCAGCTGTATTAATTATTTCTACTGATTCCCACTGCAGCATCTCTACACTTGCAAACCACAGTGGCAAAGAATTTCCCTTTATTAATTTGTAAAGCAGCATGCATGCTTCTAGCATGGTATAAGTAATAATAATAACATATGTTGTCTGTTAGATTGCTTTATGCAGTACCTGTTCCTGAGTGATGCTGCTGGGTGGGTTCTGCAAAGTCTCTGCTGCAGGTTCAGTTTGGCACCTGCAGCTGGGGATGCATGGGCTGGAGGTAACATCTGGCTAAATAGACATCTTGTTAGCCCACTGCAGAGGTGCTAGGCTTTCTTAGGATTCATCTGACTGGGGGTTATCCCTGAAGGAAGGACACTAACACTTGTGCTTTGGTGGATGAGAAGAGGAGAAGACTTGGTTAGTGTCTAACTTTGTCCATGATAACTAAAGCTAAAGGCCAGTGTGGAAGAGCAGAGACCAGAGAAACATGTGTTGGGTCCCCTCAACTCCTATGTTCAGTGCTTACCAAGCTCTGGGTGGAAAATGAGGCACGAAAGAATATCGTGACCCTCAATAGCTGTATACTGGTGCTCCCATCTGTGTCATTCATTTCCAGGCAGCCCCATGGCCAGGGATTGAGGTCTTGGCAGCTGTGCTAAATGCAGGGTACTTTATTTTTCTCATTCCTCTGTCCATCTCAAGAGAAGAATCTCAAAATCCCATCTCGAATCTCAGTTCTGAGAGGAATTTCAAATTGTCCATCTCAAAAATATTTTCATTTGTGGTGAGAGATGATCTGGGACCCTTCAATGAGTCAGGATGCTAAGGCTGATATGTAGTCCAGCAGGACATGCTTCTCAAGGGCAGCTGCTTACCAAGAAGAGCTGTTTGGGTGCAGGCTCTGTAGCCCAGCAGCCTTTAGGAGCCAGACATTTCAGCCCCCAGCACAGGGCATCCATCCCCCTTGGCCACAGTGGGCTGGGACCCCCATGCTGCTCAGTATATCAGCGGATCTCCTGCATCCAGGCAGTTCTCTAGCACTGACCACAGCCAGGTCAATGTGGGACCTGTAAGAGCCCAAAGTCCTATAAATTGTGGGGTGATTCCTAACATGATACAGGGTGATTCTCGATGTGATAACACACATCTTGCAGTTCATCTGAGGGCCTCTTCCGAGGCTGTGAGAGCAGTGAAGGGAGGAAGAGAGAGGCAAGATTTGGATGTGCATAAATCTCCCCGTGTGCCAGTCATTTATCATAACCTGTAAAGCTGCCAGGGAAGGGAACTGCAACCTAAACATGAACAAACGGAACATTTTCCATACAGCTTTGGTTCGGGTGATCTTAGTTTTGTCTTTGTTTCACAATGATCTTTTTACTTGTGATGTGGGAGAATAGTTTTGCGCTGCTCATAACTCGCCACAGCCCCCCCTCATCCCAGCGTGTGCGGACGGAAGGATGTGGGTAGAACTTCAATTCGCCTTCCCATGGGAGCTAAGGGCAGGGCGGGGGATTCCCGCTGCTCTTCCCGCATCCTCCTGCGCTGGCGGCCGTGCGGAGGGGATGTCCGCAGGGACTCGGTTCCGCAGGACAGGGAAGCGGTGAAAGCTCCGGAGCGGTGCATGTCGCAGACCGGCCGCTAGGTGGCAGAGGCGGGACGGCTGCCATGGGGCGATAGGGGGGCTCCGGGAGAGGAGGAGCCGAGAAGTGCGGTGATGGGCGGGGGGATGCGGACCCGGACACGGGATACACGCTCCCATAGCACAGCCCCGGCCCGGTGGGGTCTTCGGGTGGAGCCCCGGCTGTTCAGATAGCCCCCAGTAATGAATCCAGTGGGCCACAGCGGTCTGCTCAGCAGGGCTCTGAAGGCGTTCTCTGACCGCCTGTCGGGTGAACTGCCCGAGCGCCCCGCAGAGCCGCGCTCTGATGGAAGAAATCACCTGAAAGCAGTCGTGGCACAAGTCCGGGTTTGTCTCCCAGTTTTGAGTGTATCCATGAGCCGGGATCCCCGTTTCTATCTGGGGAGTTTTGCTCCTTTCCCAAACGTGTAAGGACAGGTGATGCTGTTTGCTGGAGGATATGGGCAAGAGGTACCAAGTTACCAAGCCTCAGCGACAGAGCCCTTAATGGCAGCTCAAGCAGCTGCTTTTCAAGCTGCCTTTACAATGGCAGTGCAAGTACTCTTCAAAATCAGAAATTACTTTATAATTTGCACCAGGGACAGTTGTTAACTGGAGTCATCACTCATCCTGCAGCTGCATCCTTTGTGACCTACAAGTTGGGGTGGCCTTTCCAAGCTCCCCATATTCCATTGCATGGGGCTCTGAACAGCTCTCCCTGTTAGCCACATCTGTCCTGCAAACTTTAACTGTGGTCCTTTTTAACACTTGCAGAATGAGCTCTGGCAGGTCAAAGATATAAAGATAGAAGACAAAGAAAAATATATTGTGGGTTTCTTCAGCTGTGAGACAGTGTGGTCTAGAGCAGAGGCACTTGACACTGGAGGGTCTGTTCCTCACTACATTCTGTTTGTAAATGTTTGTTATCCCTGATCAAAGAGTGTGTGAGGTCAAAGCTCTATTTACTATTGCCATTATACTATTTTAATATTTAATGTGTTTACTGGCACTGCAGAAGGCACATGTGGGTTCTGGGGAGTTGGAGGGGAGTGGTATCAAGCATCACCTCTGCTGCTGGTACCTGCCCAGTGCTTAGACTGGCTGGTGGGGAAGGAAGGCAGTGAACACAGCTTGAATCTTGGTAGGCTCACAGATGGATTTATGCCTTTTAAAAAGTGTTTATGAATGAAATTCAGCACTGCTCTTTGCTAGATGTTCTGCAGACAGTCATGTCCATGTTAATCAGTGTCTGGTATGCTTGCCTGACAGCAGGCCCCTGCTCACCCTTGCTTGCACGGCTGCCTTTTGACTTCCTGAAGGGAACAGGCAGGTTCTGCAGTGCAAGACACCAGCATTCAGGGACTCCAGGAACCTGATGGGGTTTCCAGCAGTGAGAAATGAACAGCCAGGCAAGGTCACCTTAGGAAGCACTCATCTCCTCACCTGCTGCTGGAAGTCACCCATTTCCTCACTGCAGCCAAGGGCACAGAACTGGGCTCTCAGAGCGGGGAATTTGTTCAAGCTTTAGCCCAGCAAAGCCCCTACAGCCCGTGGTGTGAGGCTACACCAGAGCTCATGCGGGTAGGGCATAGGTAGGACTGGAATTCTCCTGACTGTGGGCATTTGTCTCAGCAGCAGGTATAAAGCCATCCTGAAGTATACCACAGGAGCCCTTCAGCAGCACTGTTTGAGGACAAAGCATTAGATAACATTATAGATAATTATTTATTATTATTTTAGCCTCTGTGCAAGCATTGCATGTTGCAGGCTGAGTATCATTACGAGGGATAGTCAGTAATCCTTTTCCCTTTTTCATGGTTGCTTCATTTGATGACTTTTGGCAGACTTTTATGTAGGCACTTGAGTTCCCTCTGGTTTTGTGCAATACTCTAATGATTAACACCCTCAGCAGCTCCGAATGTGAAATCTCACTCTGCAGAACGGGGAGTTGGGTCTAACAGGCACCTGCAATATGTCTGCATGAAATGGAGCAGGATGTTGAAGCTGTAACATCTTGTGACCCTAACGCTTTCATCTGCAGGAGCAGTGAAAGAGTTAATGCATTAGTTAAAAAGACTTTTAGCATGGGCCTGAACTGAGGCTGACAATCCATTATTCATAATTCCTTAGAAACCTGTACCCTAATTCTTTTCTCTTTCTTTTATGATTTACAGAATATTACAACAACTGTAAGCACTTTGCAGTTGGGTTTTTATTGTGTACTCCAAAGTGAAGAATTATGGTTTGGGATTTGCAATGAGCAAATGTGTTCTGGTGCTTGTACATCCTTTTCATCTGCTGTGCTCCTCTCTGTAGCTCAGAGCAGGGAACCTACTGAAGCAGCTTTCTCATTGTGCTTGTGAGAGGTGAAGCAGGAGGTGATGCCTTCTCCCTGAGCAAACCAGCTCTGGGCATGGTTGGAAGCTCCATGCGCATCCCAGCATGGTGGATAAGGACCCACAGGACCCTCAGCAGTGGGGGGACCAAGGGGAAGCCCTATAGTGGGTGCAGCACAGGGTTTCCTCAGTTGTACCCATTTTGCTCTGGACCCTGAACACTGTATCAGCCCTAAGTAGTGGTTCAACCTTGAGTCACCCCTTGAGTAGTTTGGGGTGAATGTCTTGTTCTCACTGAGGCACAGGCCATTGGGAGGAGCAAATGGGGGGACTGGTTGGAGACCCAAAAGCTCCCTCTCCTGCAGCAGCGGGCACTGGG
>JBCJKH010064785.1:0-19144 GCA_039877255.1 Loriculus beryllinus
GGCTGCTCTGAATCTCTTCTCTGCCCAACCTGTAGCTGTGCCTGGGATTGCTCCGACCCAGGTGTAGGACCTTGCATTTGTCATGGTTAAACTTCATGAGGTTGGCATCAGCCCACCTCACAAGTGTGTCAAATTGATGTCTCTCCAATTTAGAGACAAGGATGTTGTGTGGGACAGTGTCGAACATTTTGCACAAGTCCAGGTAGATGGCATCAACTGCGCTACCCCTGTCCATTAGTTTCGTAGCCCCATCATAGAAGGCCACCAAATTGGTCAATGTCACCAAATTTGTGCAAGGACCATACAAACAGACATCCTAGCATTTTGCCTGTTCAAAAAATATATGCAGAAGTGATGAGAAATATTTAAAATATGCCTCAAACATGAATATTCATTTCAGAGTAACTTCCTTTTTGTTCATAATTGCAATTTCCTTTACAGATAACTAGCTAAATCCCAGCTTCATAGTACGAATACACGTTTCCATCCCTCAGTTAAATCGAGAAGAACAGCGAAAAAAATGACTACAGCCTAAACAAAGCCATACATTTTGAATTGAAGAATGTGGGCAATGTTTATGGAATCGAGTAATCTAGATTACATTTACTCTGCAAAAAATTCTAAGCTCATAGTTGATAATCTAAATCATAGTAAGCTGTCAGTGGTGCAGCAGCAAGAAAATCAACAAAATAAGCAGCTTGAAAACATTAAGTAAGTGTGTTGGGGGAAGTCACAGAACAAAGATTTCATCTCTTGTCAATACCAAGACCATGCTAAAATGGTGTCTGTGGTTTTACATTTCACAAAATAAAAAATTGGAGGTAATATCTCTGAAAATTATTCAAAGGCTAATGGAAATTAATTCCACAATGAGATTTTTAACTCCATTAGTTCAGTTGGTCATTAATAAACAGTATGAGTAAACTTACAGAGTTTTCACATTAGTAAGGGACATCTTATACTCTTTTCATATGGTCCCCCTTGTTTGTTTGCCAGTCCAGAACAGTGCAGATTATAGATAGCCAGTTTATCAGTGCAATGTCCTCACTGAAGATCAGTTTGAATTCCATAATCATTCTTCAGTACAAGCCATAGATTCACAGCACAAGCCTTCAGTTTTGACATATAATAGAATCAAAGGGAAATGTGGTATTCTACTGATTTATTCTGTATGAACTAGCAAAGGGATGACTTGGGGAACTGGTTTCTGCTCCAGGGACTGTTTATGTATTTTATATTATCCTTGGATAGTATAAAAAATGTCCTTGGCTAAAACCAGAAATAATCCTGAAACCAGAACCAAAATAGAAGAAAAGTCTCTTTCAGCTAAGGGGCCCTCTTTAGACCTGCTAGGTCAGAGTCTTTCTCTCTGATCTTATAGCTCATGCACTACCAGCTTTACAGCAGTCCAGTGCCTTCTTAAGATCTTGTAATGTAGGACAGGATAATGCTAGTGTTTAAGAGATGTAGGTATGAGAGCCCTGCAGTTGCTGAAGTTACTGCAGAGTACCTGCATTATTATTTGCAAAATGCAGTGTCATCTATAAGTTCCTTTTGTCATATTCATCTGTCACCTCACTGATGGTAATCTGATATCAGATGTAAAAAATTCTCTAATATAATTTACTTTTTGGTGGGAAGTTCAACTCCAGAACTCATCATGAAAGAGGAAAATAGATACACAGAGACAATTCCCAGATTAGGGTAAATCACTGAGCTAATCACATCTGGGTAACTCAGTCCAAAACAAGACTTTGATAACAACTGTGCAGTTGTTTCCATCTAACAGAATTTTAGGATATGTTATTGAAAATTTGTTGAAATAAGTTTGGCATTAAAAGGAAAAAGAGAACATCAATAAACACTTCCACTTGTTCTTGTCTCTGACATACACAGTTTGTACCTTCTGTCTAGAACTCCACTTTCACTATCAAACTTCTTAAGTTAGAAAGGAAAAGATACTGCAACTAATATTACAATTGCAGGAATTAGAACAAAAATTTCCATCAAGCTATCCTGGAAAAGGCAGTATCATCCATACCCTTGTGACTCTATTTTAGGAAAAAAAAGCCTTTTCTTTTGTACCCTTGTACATGATTTTGATATGTGGTAAAAGGAGGAAATTTTCCCAAATCCACCTTTGTAAAGACTGGAATTAGATTAAGATTTCTTTGAACAAAAATGAACACTTTTGTGATGTTCCTTGATAACTAAACCAGTCTAAAATTATCACAAGAATTTCATATTCTGTGACAATAGAGTCTGCAACATTAGTTAAGAAAAACATCAGATTTACTAAAGCTATGGTCCCAATGCATGTTGCTTTGCTCCTCACTTCCTTTCTCACAACCTCACTTTTATTTATATGTTTATATATTTTATATTTATTGCCCTTGGTCTTCTTATTTTTTATTATTTTTTTTCCCCCAAAGCATCTTCTAGGAATTTTTGACAAGGCAATGTGGATAAGTTTCAATTGACCAAAAGTAAATGTCTATAGTATGTGCATCTACATCTGAGCTAAATATTTTAGGTAGTATATTGTGACTAGAAAGAACTATAAGCTCTCAATTCTTTCAGTGGAAAGAGAGGATGGACTTTTAGAGTACAGTTCACACTATTCTAAAGCAGAAATTTAAAACAGGCTGCACAACTAGGAGTACTTGCTTCCCTCTTCTGAAGAGTCTAAGGGTGACCAACCCTTAGTCAGACACACACATTTTAGACCTCTAAATTTAGATGAGATGAATCCCACCCTCAGCACCTAATTTCTACAGGCTACGTAAATCTCTCATATGTGCTATGTTCACATTAGCAGTTGCTATGTGATTACTATGGTTACACTATTATTAAAACTTCAGTATGGAGCTGGCTTAACAACATTCCCTGTACCAAAACAGTTCCTGGGTCCCAACCTTCATGTTTCAACTAAACAAGAAATCATACCCCTGGTTACCGATGTTTTTTCTTAGCAAGGATATACTGATAAATAAGACATCTTTGCCAAGCAGTGAATCTCATAATTAATTACAGTCTTTTGGAGTTTAACTTATCCTGTGTGAATTTCTGCCAAGCAGAAAATCCTCTGTATGAGCCATTAACCAAGCTGCATGGCTTTATCTCTGAAATAATATCTCAAGAGGGACAGAATTTCAGGTCTGCTCCAACTTCTGGCACTTCTATTCTCACTTAATGATTATAGCACTGTTTTGAATCCCCTCCCATTTTCAAAAACTGAAGCTTTTTCATTTGTACAGAAAGGTGTGTCCCCAAATTTTCCCTGCGTTACGTTTTTGGTTTGTTTCAATTTGTTGTTTGGGTTTGGTTTCTTTTTGGTCGTGTTGGGTTTTTTTAATCTAAAGAACAGTGTTTAAACTTGAGGTGTACTTTATTGTACCAAGCATCACAATATACAAGTCCTTTCTGGAATCACACTTTTTATCCTCTTGCCTCAGAGTCAGGATGACTGCCTCTTTCTGTATTTGAATATTGTGGCATTAAACACAATGAAGATTGTAAAGTGTTAGGTCCAAACTGATACTTTGGAAAACAGAAAGCTGACTAGCAACAGACGCAGGCATGGCACAGGTGTATACTGAGACAATCTTGCAGAGGGCTACTCAGGATGAAGAATCCCAAAGCAAGGGGACTGATTTCTGTTGTGTTTGGGATCAATAATAAACAATCCTATTCTAATTGTATTGTTCAGAGTGTCAGTTTACCTTTGACATTACATATTGATTTATGCCTTGGTCGTTCATTTGGTCACTCATTCCTTGAGGCACAGGGTGATATGGCACAGCCTGTAACAGAGCAAAACTTTTTTCTTGTTGTTTCTCACAGCATCGATTTCTGAATAAAGGTGGGATCTAATTCATCTTGATTGTGCATTCCCAAACATGCCAAGTAATACTGCCACAATCTATAATACCATTAGATTTGTTCCTAAACACCCACTTCCTACATATAATTTTTTGTATGCATAAATATACTGATATTTACTCCCTTGTTGGCACAACAGGATCTCTTATATCAGCACTAAGAGTTGAGTTTATATGTAATTTGTTGCACATGATGATTCTGAGACACAAGATTTTAAAATAAAAATGATAGATAATGCATTCCTCTTTTTCTCATGCTGTCCTCTTGAAACATGCGTTCTTCTTTGCCCTTTCAAACCTGCACATCATGTTGCACTACACTGCAGGAGATGGTGGTCTCGTTTCTTTGTTAAACACTTTTCTGGATGCTTAAGTGTGAAAGGTGTTATATCACATCAAGCATCACTTGCAAGAATGCTGCAAGAAATTAGATGACAGACATTCAATCAGGTAACTTAGGGTTAAAAAAAATAATAAATCATATTTCATTTTCCTTTTTTGTTGATACATACATTCAATTAGTGAAAACTTAGGGTAAAAGGTTACCACAAATATGTCAACTGCATTGGTCAGTTATTTGAATTTACTTAGTATGTGACAAAAAATGTAAGATTTAATTTCTTTTGAACTGTATCACAGAAACTTTTAAGGAAAAGCGAGAGATATCTGAGTTATCTTGCATTTGCCATGAACTTTCCGCATGGCTATAGGTAATTTACATGTTTATAATGAATGATTTTTTGACAAGTCTGAGCTCATAAAGTATTGGTGCTTAATGTTTTGCCTATAAAGTCAGTTCAGTGACATTTTCTGATTCATCAGGGCATTACAGGGATAAAACCATATAATATTGTGATCCACATTTAATAGAATGGATATTAAATGCCCAAACAAAAAATGCAAGTGAAATACGAACATGTTAAAGGGAAGGAAGATGGATGCCTTCTTCTATCAGTAAATAATGTCTCTGGAGCTCAATGCTTTCTGTTACTGTTTGCTAGAGAGAGACAAAAGTAGTTTTCTTTCCACAGGCTTTTTTCTCCAAAGAAGTAATCAAATTACACTCAGAGATGTCTTTACAGGATATATAAAGTACAAATCAGCAGAGTGGAGGGAGCAAATAAAAGAAGAAAGATGGGAGAAGTGTCCAGATCCTGGGAACAAGTGCATGTTTAACATAGAGGATCCTCCTCAATGACCCTCTCCACTGCAGACTTTGTAACCAACACCAGAGGCGACCTTGTGGTATGATGCTCTTTATTGGCATTGCAGATCACAGGAGGAAAGGTGAGTGACCCTGGGAAGAGAAAAGCTGTCTCCAGTAGAGCTGGAGTCATTGTAGTTGGGTGAAATGATGGAAAATCATGGCCAGGACTATTGATTTTTCACCTGAAGGCCTGATATGATCCCGCCTTTGTATTCCCATGCAAACATACGCATTGCCTATCTGTGTGTATCTGGGAGTAGGGTGTGGTAGAGAAAAAAACAAATTTTATGTAATGCTTTTTTGACACAGAGACCATCAGGGAACTGACTTTAAGATTGGCATCAGCAAGTAGCATGAGCTGAAAGAGTTTTTATTCATTACTCATTTCTTTAGGCTATAGATGTGTTTTACAGAGTTCCAGCAAAATTCTCTTGACTCAGAACATATTCCCCCCTTGAGTGCAACCTTACTACCAATAATGAGGGAAGACTTCGATTTAAACTGTGTCTTTAGGATAGATTTAGTTTTTACATATGCCTGGATAGTGCCTCAGGCTGATGCATTATCCTAATTTTAAGAGGAATCCCTGGATATTCAAAGCCTTACTTGCAAATAATAGTTGTCAGAATCCGTACAGACAGAATTTACTGGGGCTGACAACAATTCATTTTGTCTGTATGTTGTAGAAAATGCTCATAATTTGTATTGTGGTAACATCCCAGTGTTTTAAGATGGTTTGTACAGTGATTTTTAATTCATATTAATTTGTCAGTTTTATGGTGCTTTTCCCTTTTTTTTTTTTTTTTTTTTGTGTTTTTTGGGTCCGTACTATGCATTTCTGTCTCTCCTTTTTCCATCCTGCGTTTTTTCAATTCCTCCTCACACATGATGTGATAAGCACCTAGAAGGTCTTTCTGGGTTTCACATATGATGTTTGTGTGCTGACTTTATTGCTACCACCTTTCCCAACAGAAATTTCAGAGCATACAATCATCTTACAGGAAAATATGGTAGAAACATCCGTGTTCCTGTAACCCTTGGGAAGGTACTAAGCTACTTTAAATTGGCAAATATTCCTCATAATGCAGTCCTCTTTTGTGCATATTAGATTCAACTCTATTTGACATTTTATTCCCACCACTGCATGCCCACCACAGCCATTTCTGCTGTGATATATGAAAAGGCAGCCAGTGTGGAAAGAACCTTCCAAAAAGCAGATTTTAAGTGTATAATATTAATGACAAAAATTAACTCATCAAATTTTTTGAGAAATCATGAAATTTGAATCTGAAATTTCTGTTATTAAAATAACTGGCTTAAGCTTTTTGACTTCAGAAAAGAGATCTCCTTTGAAATGGCACTGGATTCTGCTGTATCTGCTCGCACATCAAGGTATATTTTGGACCTGCAACACAGTGCAAACCTCAGTAAATGACCTTGTGCAGCACATCTGCACAGGCTGGCTCTCAGGAGAACACAGCAGAAGTCGACATGTCCTTGACAGCGTGTCATATCCTGGGTTTCACTCATCTGAAGGGGGAGAGAATACCCTTGTGTGGTAACATCCCCTATATGCTGTTTTTGAAAACTGAAGGTATGCCTTTATCTCTGGTGAGCTAAAAAGAAACTTGACTCTTCTTGCAGTTGTATGGAAAACTCAGCTGACCAGCTCTTCTTTGCCTTATCATTTCAATTATTACAAAATGATAGTGCCACCATGGGCTGAAACAGTGGGTAATAAAGAAATTAAAGCTTACAGTTAAAGGACAGATAATCAAAGGTGCCCCAAAACCAAGCACTGATCATTAATACATGTGGCCACGTAAATCATAACCACAAGATTCAGATTGAACTGTGAAAAAAATGTTTTTATTTTCATTTTTTAAAAAAAACATTTGACATATTTTTCTAAGAAATAAATGAAGTTAAAGTGAGAAATATGAATATTGTACTGAAGCAATTGACTTTCAGTTTAATTTCAGATGTTAAAGGTACCATTCATGTGCTGTGGATCAGCAATTTTCAGCCTTTGTTAATTTTTGCATGTTGCTATTTGATTCCCCAAACAAAATCAATGTCTATTTAAGAGTTTATTAATGTATCTATCTGTGCTGTGATCATAAATGTAATATTTGTAATATATACCCCTATTTTTTATACAAACATCCTTTTTCTTTGTTAAACATAAAGTTTAAGTCAAAACCAAAGATAATAAAATTGTGAGACATATTAGGCTATACCTCCATCGCTGTTGAAAGACAATAGAACTACTCAATGTAGAAATTATTAGTGCCACCTATTGGCAGGCAATGCAAACATAGTAAGATACAATGTAGAAAAATATGCAAAAATTAAATGCTAATTGATTTCCAGAAATGAAACTTCCTTTCAAAAATATTTTTCCCCTGGCATTCTTGTATGTTTTATCTCCTTCCATGCAATTTGAAAAATATTTATAGGAGCAGTTACTGTTAAGTAGATAATGGAGATACCACTTAAAAGATAACTTTTGAAATTATGAATGCTACTAATCAAAGTGGGAAACATTATTCTAAAGAATATAATTTTATTCTGAAGATACATGTTTGCTCATTCAAGAAAGGAAATGTACAATGTTATCCACATCTAGAAAAATAGTATGGAATAATTAATATTAAAAATAAACTATTTATAACATAGTTTGGAGAATAACACTGTTGATTACCAAAACTTACTGAAATGTCAATCTTTTGAGCACCTTTCAAAAATGCCCATATTATTACAGCTTTTCAAACATATTTTATTAATGTATAATGACAAATTTTACAGAGAAATTTTAACAGAAGTAAAATTTATAAGAAGATATAAAAGATTTCCAGAAAATACAAAATGCTTTTGTGACCCTTGTGCATTTAATACAACCAAAGTGTGAAAATATTTATTTCTACACTTAATATGCATATGGAAATATTGGTTTGAATACCAGCTGCACATATGGACACAAGCACAAAGGGTCAAAAGTCACATATCTGGCTAAGATCAACCAATTTCCAGAATCCTATGGTTCTGCCTGCAGGTTTAGTAACCACTGTGTCAATTACTTCTTCCTAGTCATGAAGCTAAATAAACCAGCCGGAACTGTAAAGCACTTGCAATAAATCATTCCAATTTGGCAGTGAACTATTGATGCTTTGTCAGTAAAAAGATTCAAGTTTTTTTGTGCCCACTTTCTGTAATTTTGTTTGGAATAGACTGACTTAGTTTAATTATGAAAATACCATGAGACAGTGTTAAAAGCTATGTGTGACATCTGCTGCTTCTTTTCTCTCCACAGTTGCTGTTTCACAGAAGGAAATTAGATTATTCCAATAAAATTTTGTCTTGACAAATCCATGCTGACGGTTACTAATTTCCTTGTTTTCTTTTAGATGGTTGCAAATAGTTTGATTGTTCGAAGCTGTTGTTTTGTTTCTGTGTTTGTTCTTTTTTCCCCAGGAACTGACGTTCCTCTAATTTCTTAATATTCTTTTGCATTCCATTCAAAGATTGCTACCACTTTAATTCCTGATTGTCACCCTTCTTGACTTTTCAGAGTGACTTATTGTAGCAACTAATTCTTCAACTATCACAGCACCACAGCTATTTGAAAACATCTAATTAATAAGTATTTAACCTGCTCCTTCCTACTTAAACCCTTGGTCTTAATTTTTCCTCATTGTTGCTTATTACTGAAATATTGAGCTGCCTCTCACCCTTTTATAAAAGAGCGATGTAGAAAAACTATTAAAAACCATATGTGTCAGTACGAGATTTGATTGCTTTTCCTCCTTTTTTTTTTTTTTTTGGAACTGCTACTTCGTTAGTCTTTCCCCTATTTTTTTTCTGTAATGAAAGAATGATTTTTTACTGTTACGATGGCCTTTGAGTTTGAAATCTATTGTGTGCCTTGTTAATTTTTTATTCTGCGGCATTTATGCAATACTTTCCTACTCTCAGAAGGTGACCCAGCTTCACCTTTTCGAATGCTGCCTGCAGAGCTCAAATTTAGCACTATTGCTCATAATTTACCAATTCTTATACTTTCTGTTCCAGGATAGTTTGCATTTATGTCCTTGATATTGCTCGCTTGAGAAACTCCTGTCTAACAAGATTATTCTGAGTTTACTGAGGCCTACTTTCCCAAAAGCTGATGCTTTTACTTTACTTTTATTCACTTTTTCTATCATACAGTTCATGAACTCTTCTACTGCATGGCTTTTCTCACTCAGTACTGCTTTTAACCAGGACATTCTTGACCAGTTCCAACCCAGTCAGAACACACAAAGATAGAAGTCCCTCTTTTAGTTCAGTTCTTCATCGTCTGCAGATCTGTCACTAGTTCATTGCAAAGACTTTGTGAGCAGTTGATATCTTTTTCCAACAGAAGTTCACATAGCTAAAATGCCTCACTAGCCTCAAGTCGTTCAGAAAAAGACTCTTCCCAAGTGCTGCTCATTGTGGCATTCTAAGATTTTCCAGTTTGCTGTATATGTATAGATATGGATTTGCATTTCATCAAAATAAATTCCTTACTTTTAACCATTACTGCAGCTTAATAACTGTCTTGCAGAGGCTTTATTTTTGGCTGTCTGAAGTCAGAGGGAATTTTGCTGCTGAATTCAATGGAGAAAGATTTTACCTGAAGTAGTTCAATCGGATTTCTTACTAAAATATTTGAACCTAGTTTGAGCTTTATTACGTCAGACAACTGCATTGACATCTCTCTGTTCTAAGGATCTTCTATTTATAAAGTGGATACCACTGAAAGGCTACTGATTATCAAGGTGATGGAATCTATATTACAGCAGATGCTTTCCTTTTAAAGTATTTCTGAATAGAGTTCCATAGACTTGTGGTCTTGTGATTGGGTATTATCAGCTGCACATCTTTCACCACTGCTGGCAGATATAATGTAGGAACTGAAGTTAAGCAACCAGCTAATTGATTACAGCCTCTGGCTCAGTGCTTGCCACAATCTTCTATTTTGCCTATTTTCACAATATCATTAGCGTCCTTACCTTTTTTCTTTCAGTACAAATATCTTCAGTTAGACCTATACAAACACTAAAAACTGCAGAATGAAAGCATTTCACTTCTTTGTTTTCTCTTTCTGCATTTTAATAGAAGAGACCCTTAGGTGCTGTTGAATAGCAATGTTATTTTGCTAGGGAACTAACAGCCAGTCCAATGGGACTTTTCAGAAGCCGTTGTTATGTTCTATGGCTCCCCAGTGACACTGAACCCCACCACTTGCCTTGCACAAAGTAGGCTGATGTAACTGAATCTGAGAAACTGCCAAAAACATTGGTGTTATGGTCACCATTATATTTCTCCTGAGGGATTTCACTCTTCCTGGGTGACAGCACACTATCACTGCAGTATGCTGGGATAATGATCTCATTCACAGAAGCAGGTAGATAGAATAGAAGTAGATGAAACTTATTCTTAGCTGCTTTTTTTTGTGGCATGGCTCACGACACTTTATTTGAGTTCATAGCAAAACAATTCTAGGTGCTCATCAGATTGGTGCAAATTAAACAGTCTTATCCTCTGATATGAAGAATGGGAATATTGCGTAAAACCACCTGAAAAAAGTCCACTGGTAAGTAGAGCACTACTGTGACTCAGGACAAGACACACCACCTCAGGACTCCACCTCTTGTATAAATATATTAAAAAACAAACAAACAAACCAACCTACAACAACAACAAAAAAAAAAAAACCACAAAAAACCCTACAAACAACTAAACAAACAAAAAACTCTATTCTTTTGATGACTCTGAATATATTGGCTATTTTTAAGCAATAATATGAAAATCATTTACTTGGCTGTAAAACTGTTTAAACTGTTGAGTACTAGAAGCTGGAGGAAGTGTCACTGCACTTTGTATAAGTTTTCCTCTCACATCTTGCGCAGGATAGTTTCACACAGGACACTGGATTCAGTCTGGCCTGGTGTGGAAGATCATACAATTTTATGTTGCTGTCAAGTTATTGACCAAAATATTGAATTTTGTACTGCATGGCATGTGCTATGAGGCAGACTAAGTGTGATTTTTTTTAAGATAACTCCATCAGGGAAAATGTTCCGATGAAAACCTCCAGCAGCTTAGCTGAAAATATTGTAAATTAAAGTATTATCAGAATTTTCTAAGGCTACTGCAGTGAACTGTCATTTCATTTTTCAGGGCTGATGCATTAATGAATTAATCAGAAAACATGTTGAAGTAACAGCCATAGCAAGCCCAATACTTCCACACTTTAGTACACACTGCTCTTTCAAAATGTTGAAATAACTTCTGCTTATATCTGTAGAAAAAATCTGTAAGACCACTGAATAATATTTTAGCTTTGCCTTAATGCCTTAACATTGAGACTTAATGCCTTAGCATTAAGGTTCAACCAGTGGAATTCTGGTTAGAATTTTAGAATATATTTTGCAGCTGGATACAAAAATACTTGTTTTGTCATTGCAATGCACAAAAGCCTTTTGAACATGCAAAGCTATAAATCTGTTCCTACTTCCTGCATTAGAAAATAAGTCCCACATATTTATTTGAGCATGATGACTGTGGTGATGGAATAAATAAAATTTATGAGCAGAAGGTCTTGCATGACAGTTCTGTTATGGTCAAACAGTGCTCGTGGCAGTAAAATACAAGTTTCATAAAAGGCCACTTATGCTAGGGCCTTTATTTTAGAAACGACAAAGCACTTTAAATTCCTGTACTGAGCACTGGGTTTAAGAATAGGAAGTATTTAAGGGAAACTAAACATAAGATTGATTTCATGACATAGACCAATATGGTGGTGTGAAGGCTCCAGTACAAGTAACAGACCACAGAATTCCCACAAAGAGTTGACTTGAGGGTTTTCTTTGGAGGTTTTGACTCTTGAAATGAAAGCAAATACTAAACCAGGTTCAGGATGGAAGATGAGCACTAACATACAATGCCTTATCAAATACAGGTTAAAAATAAATCAATCTGCTCTTTCAGTTCTTGGAATTCTCCCAAAAAGTAAGGTTGCATTGCTTAAAGGAGCCTTACATTACTAATTCAACTCCACAGTGTTTTGTGAATTGTGTAGTGCAGCTCCAGCACAGCATCCCTCAAAGCTTCCTCTAAACGGGGTTTTATTTTGCTTTGTATTTATAAGAAAAAGCAAGATGATTCATGGAAAGATATTCCTCACTGTAACCTGGGCCACAGAGAAATCTGCTGGTGAAGACTCCTGTGTGATGGAGTTCCAAGAGGAGCTTTGAAGAGCTAGCGGGGAAGTGATTATTCAGATATACAGCAACTCATGACCCACGGAGTGCCTGAGCTCCAGAGCTGGAGCTAAGCTGCTGAGGTGCTCAAGATCCCCTTAGGAAAAGAGTTAAACAGCAGATTATCTTCAGCCTTGCACAGTTACATAGCACCACAGCACTGGTTCCTGAAGATAAGCTTGGAGGTTGTGAGGCTTCCCTCATAGCAAATCCGGGAGATGTAACCAATTGGATGATGATAAAGGTGTAATGCTCGTTAATATCAACAAAAGCCTGATCTTTGTTTTCTTGCCTCACAAAGGACAGAGCTGTGAAAAGCTAATCAGAGAACTAGTCAGTAAATTGGAATTTTACTCATGGACACTTTTCCAAGGAAACAGAAAAACCTTTTATGATTTCCCTGGTGGATAATTTGCAGCATTAAACGTACAACAAACGACTTCCTCACATCCCTTGGCAGCATTCCAGCTTAACTGTGTTAAAACAGTAGAGTGCTAAAATCACTCTTTGGAGATGAAGTATCATGGTCATGCTTTGTAGTGAAATAAACGTGCAAAAGAGAAAGTGCTGCCTACCAACATGAAGCAAATTATTTTTAAAAGATGTTACTTCCGCCTTCCTTTTTTTAAATTCCCCATTCCCAATGGCTAAAAAGGAAGAAAATATAGAAATTGGGTATTTGTCTATAATGTCCACTTCAAACAACCCAAAATCTCTGAAAAGACATTCTAATGAAATCTGTCTTCCAAAAAAGTAATGTTAATTAGAAAATTATATTATTTTCTACTTAAATACAATTTTGAAAGAAAAATAAATTGTCACTTCCTGCATTTTAACAGAATGGCCACTATCTGTAGTGATGAGTATCAGTACTATATACTGACTAAAAAACTCACCAAAGCAAAGACAGCACTGAGGAAAAATCTTCTGAAGCCTTAATCCAGGAGTTCATTTCACCAAAAATATAATGAAAATAGAAAGATAATTCTGAGACAGGACTTTATGGAAACCCTACCTTCAGTCTGCAAGCCACAGAGTTACTCTATTCCGCAGTCTTGTCTTGATTTGCAGAAGGACCAGAGTATACTGGCTTTAATAGAGTAGTTTCTTAGTGCTCATCTAGGCCTTTAAACATTAAGAACAAAGCACTGTTGCAGGTGAAGGAGACAATTTCATAGTCAATCACATCTCTGGACTCACACATCAATGACAAATCTTGGCAGAAATGCAGCACTGCAAGTTCCTGATCAGATAAATTAGAAAATTAATTAATTTAAACAATAGAATTATCTTTGGTCTGATTACTGAAAATTTGTCATTGTAATTGGTAAATTAAAAAGCTCCTAAACATGTGATAGAATTTAAAATAAGACAAACATTTTTAAACTTAGAGGTGCTTGTGAATGTTAGTGGGGTATATATATATATATATATATATATATATAAATCTTGATGGTTTTCTGCTTTTCACAGCTTGTATTCTGAAGAATATTTTTCCTGACCTGTATAACCAAAAGCTCAGCTGAATGACAAATTTCAGTTCCCGTATGATAACTGGCAGTGTTTCACAAGAAATAAATCTATGCTACTGGCATATTTCAGAGCAATGTCTGCAGAAGCCAAGGATCAAATAGGGTGGATGGTCAGTACCCTATGTATACCTGTAAGGCAGAGGTTGTGGTGGAACCACATTGATAAGACACATGTAGGAGATCACATTGCTACTAAACACAACTGATCACCCCACCTTAGAAGTGTGCAGATCAATTCTAAACATAGAAACTGTTATATTCAGAAGCTCTGTGCACTATATTGCTAAAAAATATAAGTTTCGTAGTGATTTACATGCTGCCTTTATTTCTGTTTCATTCCACCTTCCTTCCCTAACAACTTCTAATATTAGATTTTGCATTACTAGGCTTACCAGGCATTAAACTCTCTTTGCAGAATGATCATAACTGTTTGCTAGTCTTAACTAATTTAACAGTCATCTTTGTATAAGTATGGATATGGTTGGTTTTCCTCACAAGCAGTATTTTGTATTTAATTTACCGTTTTATTATCAGTGAATAATTGAGTGATGCTATCAACCTCAGGATATCTCTGCACTCTTCACAGGCAGGCTCTGCATGCTTTTTTTTCAGGCCAGGGGTGGACATTACTTAATACCCAGATCCTCTATATGCACTACAAATTGTGTGTTAAGGGCCAAACGGACCAAACTGTATGCTAAGATAGACTAGAAAATAGTGGCAGATCTAAGCATGGGAAAGAGGCTTTTGGCAATAGCAGTAAACTGCTCAAATGTTTTCACCCTTTCTTCCCACTTTGGTTTCTCTACCTTCCCAGCAAATTCTGATGGGAAGAGAAGACCAGCTCCATTTTGTTCTTTCATCTTTAGAACAGAAAACCTCTGTTTCGTCTACAGTGACAAGGAACTGGAACCATTGATGTAAAATAGGTACATGCAGCTACTAGTTTGCCATCAGCAGACAGAACGACCTCTGTTTTTCTGAAATCATTCACAGTAAATGCTCTGACAATGCAGCCCTGAGCCTCCAAGGAAAAGAGAGAGGAAGCAACTCTGTATCACCCTGGTAGTTTAACATACTTTATAAATCAATATTTTCTATTCCCTTCACTACATTGCTTGCAAAACAAGGGACCAAAATTTAAGAGGTGTACAAGGTCAGAAATACAGTCCTGACTGTAAGCAACAGTGAGAATGTGGTATGAATCCTTATAGTTGGTAAAAGGAATTTCATCCTGAAAAGTAGGGAAGTACCTCGCAAAATGTGCAAGAGTGCCCTGAGGGAACAACCCTGCATTGACAAACATAGCAGATGACCTAATTCCTTAGCTTTTTTATGCCAAATTGCTGTTGCCACGTAATTTACAATTGGTTGTCATTCTACCTTTTTGGCCAGTATGTTATCTGAAAGTCTAATCTATTTTAAGCATGGTCATATGCTGAAAGTCTAATCTATTTTAAGCATGGTCATATGCTGATCAGTGCAGAAGGAAATTTCAAAGAAATTTCAAAATGTCTTTCCCCACGCTTTTCTGTTGTGAAACACAATGCTAATATACACAGCATCTCATGAAAGCTTTCATTTTTCTCCCTGTATATATATATTTAAAATAAAAGAAGAATCTAATTTACCCCAATTTTGTGATTGTAATTATTTAAGCAAATACTATTATCTGTGACTTCCATGCTATTATGTTTTTCTCTTGATATTGAACGCAAAGTTGTTTTGACATATGGCTTACAGCTCAGATGGCGTTTGGTTTACTCTTCCCTGTGGAATTTGAAGTCATAGAAGTCTTATTAAACAATTCTGAAGGAAATCAAGCAGAAAACACTCACTTAAAATGAAAAGGCCAAAGAAAAATTTATAAATCGGAAAACAATGGGGGGGGGGAGTGAGAATACATAATATCGTTTACAAAATAGGAAAGTGGTCAATAAAATTTTTTTATGATTATCAATTAAAAATTTGCCTGGTTTCTGAACTCTTTCAAGTAAATATTTTTTATGGTATGAACAAAATTTTCCCAGGGGAAGATGCTGTCTTGGTTTGAAGCTAAGTTCCACTTCAGCCACAGTACATTTGCAATAAAGCATATTTCTCTAAAGTATGGCAGCTTGTATTAGACATCACTGACAACCAAAAAAAAAAAAAAAATAAACAAACCAAAAACATGTATCTACTTAATACAATGGAAAATCTAACAGCAACCCAGAAGACTTTTCCTCTGACACTTTCCCAAATAATGTCAACTCAGGACAGAATGACCATAGCAACATAGCTAAATAGTGTTCTAGTAGAATCATAGAAGAGTTAGGGCTGGAAAGGACCTTAAGATTACCTAGTTCCAAACCCCCTGCCATGGGATGGGATGTCTCACTCTAGACCATGTTGTACAAGATTGCCCAACCTGGCCTTGAACACTGCCAGGGATGGAGCATTTACCACTTCCTTGGGCAACCCATTCCAGTGCCTCATCACCCTCACAGTAAAGAGCTTCTTTCTTATATCAACCTGATCTTCCCCTGTTAAGTTTGTACCCATTCCCCCTTGTCCTATCACTACAGTCCTTGATGAAGAGTCCCTTTCCAGTATCCTTGTAGAGCCCCTTCAGATGAGGAGGTCACCACACAGCCTTCTGGGTCATCCATTTTCCCCTTCTTGAAAATGGGGGTTATATTTCCCTTTTTCCAGTCATTGGGAACTTCACCTGACTGCCATGATTTTTCAAGTATGATGGCCAGTGGCTTAGCAACATCATTCGACAGCTACTTCAGGACCTATGGATGGATTTCATCAGGTTCCATGGACTTGTGCATATTCAGGTTCTTAAGATGGTCTCGAACCAGATCCTCTCCTACAGTGGGCCCAAGGTCTTCATTCTCACAGTCCCTATGTCTGCCTTCCAAAAGAAGAAGTAGAGTACAAGTGTTCTGTGTATAGAGTTTTAGTGATGTATCCACTGCTGCCTAAAGTCACCTAATAGTCTGTGGTTTTGTTTCTCACTCCATCACAACAGCAGAAAATGCCTATGTAATTTAATACTTGAGAGGAAGAAAGAAGTATCTAAAATTTGTCTAAACGAATTGAAGTCTGTTAGCCATTTTGTTTGCCAGTGCAAACTCTGTACTCTTGAAAGGAAGAAAATTCTTGGCTTCACATGTTTTTTCTCCTTGTCTGGAGTATTGCTCCACACAAAGCATGCTGGTTTGTTATGGTGTCGTGATAGCTGGGAGAATAATGCTGGTAGCTAAATCAGTGCTTTCAGTATAAGACAGGAAAGGGAGCTTGCTGGGAGAGTCTTGTCTTGAGGAGAGCTTTGACAGAAGGGGGGAAGACACTCCAGCCCTTCCCCCCCCCCTCCCCCCCAGAACAAAGCAAAAAATTCCCAAACAAGCAAAAATCCTTTCCAAAACAAACCAACAACAACAAACCACCACCAAGCAGAGCGTGCCAATCAATCATAATTATTATGATATGGAGATACTTCTGGTACAACTTTGTGAAATAACAGCATGCACGCTTATATTCCAAGCTCAAATAGGATGTTGCCAGGAGAGGATTCAATCTATAGTCCATTAGAGGACAGTCTTATCAGCTGTGTGGGTCAGTGCATGGGAGTGAATTTAATCTTAATGGCACTTTTTTCCTTTCTAAAATGACTTTGTATAAATGTCACTTTATTTGGCACAAGTTTCTTTGGTGCATTCTAGCATTTTGGTCATTTCAGTGTATAATCTGGTCGTTCAGGTGAGCTTGGAGTAAGCAACAGATACTGTTTGTTTCTCATACTGTTAGTAGATTGAAAACTCTGAGTTTGATGCTACTACAGACTCAACCTCAAGACAAGTTGTGGCAGTCTTAAAAATAATATATTTAAAATTTCATAAGTTTCAATTAGACTCTGCATTCTAGTGCTAGAGATATCAGGCTTTTTCTTTCAGGTATGAAGCCAGGTGTTTAAAAAAAGTGAATTACCATAAAATTATTTATAGCATAAAAACTAGTGGGACTGATCAGTGTTGCACTCAACCAGAAAGCATTAGGATAACTATAGCTTAGTTTGGGTTGGAAGGGACCTCCAAAGGTCATCTAGTCCAATCCCCCTGCAATGAGCAGAGACATCTTGAACTAGATCAGGTTGCCCAGAACCGCATCTATCTGTTCTTGAATGCCTCCAGGGATGGTGCAGCCACCACCTCTCTGGGTAAAATACTGTGCCAGTGTTTTACCACCCTCATTGAAATAAATTTCTTTCTCACATCCAACCTGAATCTCCCCTCTTCTGGTTTAAAACCTTCACCCCTCAGTCCTATCATAACAAATCCTGCTAAAAAGTCTGTCACCACCTTCCTTACAGACCCCTTTTAAGAACTGAAGAGCCACAATAAGATCTACCCGTATCTTAGCTTCTTCCTGCTGAACAACCCCAACTCTCTCAGCCTTTCCTCACAGGAGAGGTGCTCCAGCCCTCTGATCATTTTTATGACCCTCCTCTGGACCCTCTCCACCAGGTCCATTTCTGTGCTGTACTGAGGACTCCAGAGCTGGCTGCAGTAGCCACGTGGATCTCACCAGAGCAGAGAGTCAGAATCACCTCCTTCCCTGCTGGCCATGATCCTTTGGGTGCAGTCCAAGATATGATTTGCCTTCTGGGCTGTGAGCACATCCTGCCAGCTCATGTCCAGCCTTTTATCCACTAGTTAACTCCAAGTTCTTCTCCTCTGAGCTACCCTCAATCCCTTAATTCCCCTGTCTATTGATACCAGTGGTTGCACTGACGCAGGTGTAAGACCCTGCGCTTGTCAAGGGTTCTGAAACCAAGGAACTAGATTTTAAAAGGGTCCAGATGTTACTTGGGAAGTCAGTCTTACCCGCAGTAAAATAAACTCTGAATATTACAGGTTATTATTGGCAATTGTTACCTGTGATATGCTGACAACAGAGCTGAGTAGTCTTAAACTCGGAGAACAGTTCACTTACATAGTGTTATGCTTGCACTGATTAAGGCACAGAAATCTTCGGAGGTCTATGTCTATAACAGGAGAACAAGGTGCAACGTTTCTTGTTTTGGAAAAGACAGATTTAAAAGATTGTGACTGTTTCACAGGATTGTATCTTACAAATCCTTGTTAGTCTTTACCTGCTCATGGGAGCTTAAGCTTTCAATTTTAATGGGGATTAAAAACTATGAGAAAAAAACCTTGATTTAAAGAGCTGATTTTATTTTTGCTT
>JBCJKH010064789.1:0-25202 GCA_039877255.1 Loriculus beryllinus
GATGGAGCATTTACCACTTCTTTGGGCAACCCATTCCAGTGCCTCACCACCCTCACAGTAAAGAATTTCTTCCTTATCTCTCACTTGAATTTCCCCTGTTCAAGTTTGGAACCGCTACCCTTTGTAAGGGTTTTGTTAAGTTTTCTTTTACTTGGAGAAATTAAAGACTTTGGAATGCTGGTCATGTCTTTGATTGTTTCTTCATGATAGAATCTTGTGAAGTGCAAAACAAGGTTGAGAGCAGCTCTGAGTGGTTAGGTAGTTTGTATGCTTTGCATTTGAAGACCTGTTATTGATAGTGGAAAACAACTCTTTTGTTGTTTAGTTAAAGAATGTGTGGATCACCTGAGCAGCGACGAAAATGAAGAGAAATTGGTCGCTTCGTTATGGGGTGCAGAAAGATGTTTACGGGTCTTAGAAAGTGTGAGTATGAGCAGATGGATTGCATGCCTGAAAACCTCTTTTTCTGAAGCAGACCTTTTCAGTGTTACATTATTTCAATACACAGTTGCATAACAACCCTATGATGTTGGTTATTTTTTTTATAGAAGATACTGACTTTCTGGTGTTGCTCAGTGTTCCTGGAGTGTTTGCCTGAAAATTTCTTATAGCCTTCTGTATGTATGTACAACATTGCAAGTTTATTTTTTATAAGAATAGCCATGTAGTATGATGTTTTCTCTTCCTTCAGAAAGCTGCTGTTTATAGATGTTTGTTTTCAAGGCATGAGTTTGACGCTTGGATCATTATGGAAGCAGTATTTTCTTAGAAGCAATAAATCAGTGTATATTTTAAGAATTGCTTCTTTTGCAGATCAGCTGGCTAAGTGCTGAAAGAGAAAACTGCCCTGAAAGTCACACTAGTCCTGTAGTCAGTTGAGCGTGTATATTGAGACAGTAAATGTTTTTTTGACAACTTTGTTCAGAATTAAAATACATGGCACTTTTGTAGTGCTTAATTGACAGCAGTGGTAAGCATATGCTTCTCTACCGTGCCTTGTTTTGCTGAGTTTCATATTTGTTACCAGTGTTTCTCTTTTTGCATTGTGATATGTTAAGTAAGCAGGAGAGTGTTGTGATGTTTTAACAGTACATCTCTGTGCATCAGAAATTGACATTTAGGTTCAGAGTCCAGGTTGATGAATCTCAGTGAACACCTTAAACACAAATTAAAGGGCAAATAGCTGCAGTGGTAACTTGTTTCCTTTACTAAAACAGGACAGATTCAAAGATAGTGTAGAAGTAAGCAAAAAGCTAAGGATTATGGACTGTTGCTGAACTACTAACTCAGAGGTGGCTACTTAAAAATGAATGGCACCGAACTCTACCTGCCTTCAGAGCAGTGAGAGAAAAATTTTCACATCTGATTTCTGCTTTCCTATTTGATAGATGGAACTGCCAAGCAACAGTAGATAGAAGAGCATTGTTCAGTGGTAGGATATTCAAATTTGAACTTGGGTGGTTTGTGATGTAGTAAGATCCTTAGGAACTTGGAAGAGATTGCAGAAATCAACACACCAAATCATGCAAATTTAAGAGAACGACTTCTGCTGTTTCTGGAAGTTGATTCTGAATTTCAGTCAAGGGAATCAAGGAGAAACTTGATTTTTATGGTTGGATGTGTAATAAGCTCTCAGAAGTGAAGTTCATGCCAAGTCCTAAAAAATAATGTTACATATATAATTGTATTCAGTTTTGTGTTTTATATATATATACACATATATGTATATGTTTTTAGACACATACACTTAGGACGTTGTAGTCCCAGGATATAGATTCAGGGTGGTTCTTTGGCAGAACATTCTGCCACACGATTTCTGTACTTACTGCATCAGGGAAGATGGTTTCAGTGCAATTTTGTGTGACAAGATAAAAACTGCAAGGACACACTGGAAAAATAAGGCAAAGTTTTACACTAGATAATAACCAAGAAATATAGAACTGATATAAGTGTGGTGGTAGTGGAAGGAATGCTTTTTTATATTTCTGATATTACTTTTTTCTCTTTTTAGGTGACTGTGCATAATCCAGAGAATCAGAGCTATCTGATAGCATACAAAGACTCACAACTCATAGTATCCTCAGCTAAGTAAGTTGTAACAAAAGGGCAGTTTTGCAGAGGCACTGCACATGATAGGGGGGAAAAAAGCAGAACATAATTGTTATACCATAAGATTTTAGGGGAGGAAGGGGGGAAACTATTTCTACTGTTGCTTTTCATTAAGTAATGCTAAAACTAATTTAGATGGGGGTATGGGTAACTGCCTGAATGCTACCAGTATGTAGTGCTGCTATTGTTGGTTCTGTAGAAGCTGCAAACTGTAGGTTCAGCTCTGTCTGTACCAAGTTAATATGAACACAGAAGAGGGCAGTTGACAAGCTATGCTTATTTATTGTGTTTTTGTTATGCTTAAGTATTTCTTGAAATGTGTAACAGGAATGACTGTAACTAAAAATGGTGAAATTTTATTCTTGGGTGTTCTCCCTGGCAAAGATGCCTTTACGAACCCACTTCTAGCCCATTTATCAGCCTGGATGAGGTCTCAGTTTACTGGCAGAGATTGTATCCCAGTTGTACTGCTCTTCACAAGACAACAAATGAAGTGGAAAAGTTGACTCTGCAGACCTCATTGGAAACATAATGTCATGGTTGTATGTTACATATTTGGAGTATTTCTTCAAATAAGTAAATAAATACACCCAGAAACCCCCAAACAAAACCAAAACAAACAAAAATCCACACCAAAAATCCCCAGTTTACTGTTATTTAGACCAGTATATATTTTTGACATTTATAGTCTCGTTTGTAATTAAAAGCAGTGTTTTCAGTTCGACATCAAGCTAGTGTTATGCAGTAGAATCATGCCTGCGATCCGTTACTGTTTGAGATTAAGATTTTACTGCTAGGAAGTCACGTGACATTTGTTTATTTCTTGCAGAATGGCAATAGGTCTGAGGACAGAACAAGAGAACATTGAGATAACCCTGTCAGAATAATGCTGTGCCTTGATGTCAGACGATATGAGAGGCTGGGTGTGTAGGGGGAGGAGATCTTTTCTAAGGCCATGCAGTGGCATTGGAAAGAAAAAATAACTTCTTTTCTTAATCTCAAGCTGATAAAGCTCTAAACCACCAAGCTTTCCTGATTTTTGTTTTCACCATTTCAGTTGAGCTCATAATAGACTTTATAGGTGGTAAATTTATTATCTCTCCCCATGGATAGGGCATGTGGACATCAGAAACATTCTGCATAAGCTCTGTATTTGATTTTTATTTTTTTTCCCCTGGTGAAATGAATCTCAAGGTGTAATGCCCTGTATGTTGTGGAGGTAATTTTGTTCTGCGTCTTCTCCCTGCAGAGCACTGCAGCATTGTGAGGAGTTAATCCAGCGATATAATCGTGCTGAAGACAGTATCTGTTTACCAGACAATAAGCCTCTGCCTCACCAGAATGTAACTAACCACGTGGGTAAAGCAGTGGAAGACTGTATGAGGGCCATCATTGGTGTCTTGCTCAACCTGACAAATGATAACGGTAAACCAAAGAAAGAAAAATAATGTGCATATTTGGAGTTAAAGCATCGAATAAACCATTAATGTAAACCCCTTATACTCACTATGGTCTTTCCATGTGCAGTGCAGTAAAGCAGTTATGTAGGGTAGATGCTTGCCTAATCAGTAATTTGTCTTTGCAAATAGGATGAGTCGTTACAAGTTATTATGATGCGAGCTTTGGCTTAGAGAGTCCCATTTAGCTCTAGGGCCAGGTTTTTACCAATCTGCTTCCAGTTATGAAAAGGAGTATTGTCAAAATTGAGCCTCTAAACTCTTTCTCTACAGAATGGGGTAGTACCAAAACAGGTGAACAAGATGGTCTGATCGGCACAGCTATGAATTGTGTGCTTCAGGTTCCAAAGTTCCTACCTCAAGAACAGAGATTTGATATTCGGGTGCTGGTAAGCTGTTGGTTTTGTTACATTAATAGAAAATGAGTTGCTGCCTTCTTGTGCATTTAACTACTCTGGTTCCAAATTAAGGAGTTTTCATTAACCATATATGTACACCTAGTGAGGCACTTAAAGAAGATTTCTGTAAAGATTTGGTGGTGAGTTCTAACAATTTTCCCTGTGCTAGATGAGCAAAGATTTAACAAATAAATCTGTGAACTGCCTAATTTTCAAATGTCTTTGCAACAGATACTGTGGCTGTTTGAGAGAGATTTGTCAAATTTACCTCAGCTTATCTAAAGTGGGTCTGTGTAGCCTAAATAGCAGTAGTGAAATTGTGAATGTGAAGGGTCTTTTAAGAATACAAGGCGAAGGTTGGACGCCTGAATCCCTAATCTATAAATCAGATTTAATCTTTAAAAATGTTTTCACGTTCTCGTGTGCAGGGATCTCAGTTTTGCCTCATTTCTTTAAATCCTAATCCCTCTGTTTATCAGACAGTTTTGTAAAAGTCTAGGTTATGTAGCTTCAAAAAGATATGGCTGAAAGAAGACATTTATCTGGGTAGATGTTTTTAGCTATTTTTAATGTGTGTAATCCTCTTCAATTCTTGCAGGGATTGGGTCTGTTGATCAATCTAGTAGAATACAGTGCTCGGAATAGGCACTGTCTTGTCAATATGGAAACATCATGTTCTTTTGACTCATTCTGTACGGGAGGAGGAGATGGTAGCCTAAAGATAACTGGGCAGATTGATGCTGTTCAGGCTTTAGTGCAGGTAAGAAATGTGGTTTTGTGGTAATAGTTAACCATTTCTCATTATCAGACTCTCAAGGGGGAAAGGAAGAAGAATTCAGCAGTGAAGATTTGTCAGAATTTTCTTGCTGTTTAGTATTATGAGTAATATAGCATAGTGGGTGCTGCTCACTCTTTCAGTACTGTACCTTACAGAAACAGCTTTCTGGTAGAAGACAGTGGAATCATTATTACAACATCTAAATGCTGCTCTCGTCCTCCATAAAGCTGTCTTGTTCCTATACAGTTTATTTCTAGTTAACTTGTTCCTAAATGGGTTACTTTTGTTAAAATTGTAGACTACTGTTGTTGTGCTTTGCTTGCACAGATTATTTTTTTTTAAATACTATCTTTTGGAGAGTCTAAGTTAAAAAATAAATAATTAAGTATCATGCTTTATAAGAGCAATAAGCTATGGATATTAAGAGAAGCATTGAAGGCCTACTGTATGAAGGGGTGAATTGTGATGGGGAGATTAACTTTGAAGTATTAAGTCAATGTGTTTAGAGTTTAATTTATAATGGAAATTGTCCTGAAATTTTCCCCATTAGCTATTTCTTGAGTGTGAGCGGGCAGCTCAGCTGGCTGAGAGCCAGACAGACGAATTGATTAAAGAAGCTCCTACTGCTCAGCACGATAAGAGTGGGGAATGGCAAGAGACAAGTGGAGAGATACAGTGGGTCTCCACAGAAAAGCCAGACAGCACTGAAGAGAAAGTTAAGAAGGAAGAAGATGATGAAGAACTTGATCTTAATAAAGGTGTGTTGTCTGGTTGTGATAAGCTCAGAAGAGGCAAAGAACTCTGTGACTGCATAAATTCCCACCTTGTTCTCTGCTTCCTATCTACATGCAGTCTCTTGGGCTAAGATTTCCTCAGCATATCCCCCAGGTGAAACTTACAGATCATGAATAGGAGCAGTTCAGAGCTGAAGCATGAGAAGTGGAAGAAGCTATGCTACTTTTTATTTTCTTAATAGTACCTTCCTTCTCTCAGTTCCTTCTTAAAGTTTGGTTAGTTTTGCTTCAGTTTTTTATGGACATTCTATGTAAGAAATATTCTGGAACGGATGGCTTTTTGGCCTTTATCATATTCTCCTGAAACATTCCTTGAAAGTTGCCTGCCTTAATTTTGGTTTTCAGGGTATCGTGACCTGTTCTTATTTCATGCTACTTTTAGGGGTTCTTTTCCTCCTCTCACTGTTTGCATGTATGATGCTTCTGTCCCTGTTTTGTGTCTTGACTTCTCACTCCATTGATGGTACCTGTATAATGCCTTGATGTGCTGCGGCTTTTGTAGTTTGTTCCAGGAATTTGAGTATCATTAAGTCAAGTAGTTTGTCTTTGGAAAATACATCAGGTCTGAAACGTCAGGCCTCCTTGTTTAATCTTCTAATAGTAACTGCAGTGTATTACTTCTAATAGTGTTTTGAATTTCTGTTAGTAGGTGTGGTGTATTACTTTCTCCAACCTTGCTTTATACCCTTCCTCCTTTTTGTAGCTCCATGAACTGGTGGCTGTAGCTATTTGTAGTTTGCCCAGAAGTGCTGAGTCATTAGCAAAAAGTGCTGTATCTGTTATCCTTAGTAGAGTGATCTTCTGGTAGAAGTGTTACTGGCTTATAGTACCACATGAAACATTTACATTCGTACTGCGGTGTGTTAAACATACAGTTTGCATATTAAAATCACAATTAAGAAAACACTGTACGATGTAAGATGTTGAAAATGAGTGAACACTGTTTTCTAGTTCAAGAAAGTGCTGCTGAGTTAGTAAGTACAGAGTTTGCCTGATTCTTGCCTCTGGAGTCTTAGTCCAAAAGCTCATTTTGTTTGAGAAAAAAGACTTCTGAGAAGTGATAATGAAAGATTGTATTTGAAGCAGTAAAAGATACCAGGGGTTAGAGAATACAATACACTCAGTTGTCTCTCTTTACAGCTCTTCAGCATGCTGGGAAGCACATGGAAGACTGCATTGTGGCCTCCTACACGGCATTGCTTCTAGGCTGTCTCTGCCAAGAGAGTCCAGTAAGGGAATAAGTCAATAACTTGTTCTTAAAGTCCAGTACAACTTTTACTGTAATAATAATTTGCAATACTGAAATGGGTTTATTGAATTAGGCTTTCATGTGAGCTAGTACCTTGATGAAGCTACCTTGGTATGTGTATAGTTGTGTGAGGATTCTGTCCAAAGCCAATTTTCTGAATGTTAAAAGCTGTTGGAATTGAATATTTAACCTCTTCTGCCCCTCTTCTCTCCACTGGTAGTCTTAGCCAGCACATGTACTTACTTCAGAAAGGCAAAGAAAAACTGGCCCGCCTGTTCTATAATTAGAAAAGCTTGCTTTATGTTTCAGTAGTTTCAGTAAGGAAGATAATGTCAGGCTTGTTTATTCTTTTTCTGTCAGTTTACTTTATTTTCTCCTCCATTGAACTTACATGAATTTGTGTATGTCCATGTTAGTTGAAGGTGATTGTCTCAGATTGGAACTGCATAATAGACAGCTGAAGTTAAAATTTAAGAATATAGAACTCTAATAGCTGATAAATTCGTAAACTCTCCTGTTAAATACATGCTGAAATGAAAATGAGTTTGAGCCCTGCCTTCAGACTTACCTAAATTTACCATGATGGCAGGAATGTTCTTTATCATGCTGTTCTGTACCTTTTGACTGACCAGTTTCCATACAGCTTCGGTGTTTGGAATGACACTGACAATAAATTCAATAATCATAGAATAATAGAATACTTAGGGTTGGAAAGACGTTAACATCACCTAGTTCAAGTATTAACAATTATAAAGGAAGATTCTCTCCATGTCAGGAGAGTGATCTGCTGAGGTTTCTAGTTCATGACAATCTCGTAGGTCCTGGGGAATTCTGGTGGTGGTACTGAACTGGAAGGGAACGGCGGGGGGGAGAAAAGGCAGATTTTTAGCAGTTACTGTTTCCTGGAAACAGAAACATGAATATTGCTTGAGAGAATTAAAACACAGAGATGACAGCAGAAGCTATCTTAGTAATGCTGTGAATCTACTCGTCTTATTGTATCTCACATGCAGTTCTGTGTAAGAAAAATATTTCCCAAATTACAATAGCTTGTTTTATTTCATAGATCAATGTGACTACTGTGAGGGAGTACTTACCTGAAGGGGACTTCTCAATAATGACTGAAATGCTCAAAAAATTTCTCAGTTTTATGAACCTTACTGTAAGTAATATATATTTTAAATTGATGTATGTAGATATTTTTGTAATTGTGTTTTCCATAAATAGTCCATACATTTTAGAAGCATTTAACATTTTCCCATTTATGTTCATAGAAGAGCACAGGATAACTTTTCTTTAAATACTGAAAACCCAGTTGTTTATCATTATTTTGGTAGTAAATGCAATGGAGCTACTTTCATTCTAGTTGATTGTCACTGATCAGGAAAATGTTTCTGAATCCTCTGCCTGAACTGAATAGCTCTTACTGATATGTAATTCTGTGTACTGAAATTCTGAAATGAGCATAGCTTTCAGATATTTTGAAGAGGTTTTACAAATGCTTGTTTGTTACTTCTGTTTTCTGTTACATTTTCCAGTGTGCTGTTGGAACAACAGGCCAGAAATCTATCTCTAGGGTGATTGAATACTTGGAACACTGCTAGATACTTAACTTCCGCTGCAGGCACTCTAATGCTGGAGCTACCCTTAGACAAAAGAAGAAGTCATGAAAGAAGTCCTTGAAGGATATACCAAGAGCATTCATCTGTGTTATTCGTGTTCGGAATTTTAAGGCTACCTGGTCTCTTAACCATGCATTCAGCATTTTCTAAAAGACAGTTACTACATCAATCTGCAACTATCAAAAATGAGGGAAAAGGTTCTGAGGAAAGTAAATAAAGAACCCATGCTGTTTATGATGCAGTGCAGTATTTAAATATTTTTTGGCAGGGTTTACCCTCCCTATCTTTTTTTTTTTCTTGCTTTGTTCGTGACAAGTTTCAAGGGGAAAAACTTGCTGCTGATAGTGCAACTGCTGTTTACTGTTGAGCCACTGTTTCATGCCAGCCAGGTGCAAAGGCAGCTTAGCTACTGAGGTATCAAACAAATGTTCTAATAAAGAAGTTCTGGACAGCAGCACCTCTCCTATTTGACTTTAATTTGCTCTTGCTTTTTTTATTACTAGATTATTCCAAAATCATAAAAATATAAATTTTTAAATACTTTTGTGATTTTAACTACTGTCTATATTTAAAATTTGTTGGAATCCAAAGAGGCAAGGATTGGATAGTTTATTTTTTATACTGTTTTGATTGAAATTAGGTTGTTGAACTATTTCTCAGTTCTAAAACTATCACAGGCCATGTACTGTAAACTGGTAGACCGTAACACTTTGTAGTTCTGAGAAGCATGTGAACCCGTGAACACACAAAGCCATTTGAGGGTGTGTTATCCACGAAAGAAAGAGTAGCTGTAAGAAGTTGTGTCCTGTTTAAAAAAAGGAGGGGGGGGAAAAAAAAGTTGTTTGTTTTTTGGGTTTTGGTTTTTTTCTTTTTTCTTTTTAAGATGTTAAATCCCAGGGTAGCTCGCACTTCTAATAAGCAAAAGCTTGGAAATGCTGTTTTGTTTTAAGGAAGCATTCAAGGTGTGTTTTGTAATGCTCAGTACAAAGAATTCGGATGCATTAGGGGGATGAGTTTTACAGAAGCTAAAACACCGAAGGGGGTTAATGTTCCTAGCTGACATAATCTTTCTATTTCATTCTTCTGAAGTATGACAGAGTTGAAATGCATACAACATAAAGCCTTAAATTGCTGATATAGCTAAGATTTTGTTCAGTCTGAGGTCTAGTTCACAGCAAAGCATTGTGTTTGAAGACTGAAGTGGAACAAAGAATCCCAGAAAAATACATGATTTTTTTAAAAAACTTTTTTTTTCCTTGCACTCATTATTCAGACCAACAGAATTGGTAATTATTTTTAGTAAGGTGGTCTTGAATATTTGCAGACTGTTGTGAGATCTGCTTCATCGACATTTTTAAGTACCTGTGTAGGTACTTACATCATGTTATTCCATTAAATTTGTGAAACTTGAAGCCATAAAAATATTAGTTCTATGTATAATGAGGAGGAAATAACAGGAAATCTAACCTGCTTTTAGATCTTGTGTTATCTCCATGTATAAAGTTAAGAACTTGTGCTTTTGTATCAGTGCCAGCTGTAAATTTTTTACATACAGTGGCTGCCTTCTATGTCTTCCTATTTTTGATAATGCAGATTGTTGGGAATTCTGTAAGGAAGTAACTGATTAGCGGCAAAAATCCTATGTTGGTCATACTTTTTTGCGTTTTCTCTCATCACCTTCTAAAACTTAGTGTACCAGTGTAACTTAGAAAAGTGTTGGAGGTTGTATTCCCCTTTCTTTAAAATAAAGAAATCTGTACTGAGAGAGGAACTGCACGTAAATGATCTGCATCAGAAGGAAATGATTGAATATTTTGCCCCACTGATTTTCAAGATTGTCACTTATAATGGGATTTCAAATTGATTATGTAGTTTTCTGCGGAGAGAGGACAAGAGAAAATACAATGCCTATGTGCTGATGGGGGAAAGCAGGGACAACTACCTTTCTTTGTTACACTGGTAATTGTTTGGGATTTGATTTACCTCAGTGTTTAACAGTTTTTTTTCAATGTAACTAATTGTCAAGCACTGACAAATGCAGATTATTTCTTTTTTTGAGGGTGGGGGGAGAAATCACCCTGTGAACTGCAGTGCTTTTTGTGTGTTAGACCCTCAAATAACTCTGCATTAAAGGGTACTTGAGGCCAACTCGCAAATTAAAGTTTTAAAGTAACTTTTTTCCATTGTAAATATTTGTGTAAATACTCTCAATTGGAAATTAGAACAGTAGAGTACTTTTCTGAATCCAATCCTATTTTTATTTTATACAGTATTTCTCAGCTGTGATCTTTGGAGCAAAAGCCAACGGCAGGAAAAATAGTTTGTACCAGTTTCATGAAGTATGTCTTTGGGTTTTTGTAAATAATTTTAACTCAAATAAAATTGCTACTTTCAATACATATCTTGTCTTTTAACATGCAATAAAACACTCCTCTGAGTAATTGCAGAAAGAAAGCAGTGTCAGGTAAATTGTTAAAAGGGAAAAAAAGGAGAGAGGGGTGTCTGGAAGGTACTGCTCTGTTCTCCACTGGTATGTTGGGACAAGAAAATTCAGTGCCCGGACCTGAAGCTGTGGTGAGTCCAGGCCAGCTGAGCCTTGAAATTTTCTGGAGGTGTTGCTCTCAAATCTCTTGGTGCGATCTGGAGTTTTCCACATAAGTTGCTATTGATCTTTCAGCCAAAGGGGCATGTAACAACTCTGAAGAGCTGTAGTCAGAACAACAGGAATATGCTGAAGTGTAGGGGAAGTGGAGCAGTTTCTGTCATGGTGATACTTCTCACATCACGGGGGATGTTAGTGGCTGCTTTCTTCAGTGGAAAATGAGAGAAATCACTGTGAGCATTGCTCTGTTTCTCTATTAATGTGAATGATGCTTTGACTTCAGGATGGATTTTTTTTTCCTGTGGATTTTTTTCCCTAATTGATACAACTTGATACAGGTACAAGATGCAATAATTCATGAGCTGTAAAGTGAGTTGAATAGGATGTGTCATCTTCATTTCCACTTTAGCAAGCGTCAGCATAATGTACCTGTTTCTGGGCTGTGTAGTTTGCAATACAGAGCAATATGTTGTTAGTATGAGACACTGTAGGGGCAAAGCCAACTTTATGTAAGCAAGTGTTTTCCAAAAAAATAACATCCGGTAAAAGTATTTCTGCTTGGTTATTTTGTCAGTAGGTAGTGGAAGTGTTAGGTGTGGGTGCTTTGAGATGACATGGGCGTTTTCAGATTAACAGGACAATTGTGAAGCTTCTATATAGAGTTTGGGAGTCATCACCTTTCACATATATTATTTCACTTTAAGACTGTTAGAAATGCGTGATTTGTATAATAACAAGTGATCTGTCATGATGTGTACAGTACTGGTTTATCAAAAGCTTAGTGTAAATGCTGGTAGCAGTGCTAGAGGCAATCCCTCAAGCTGGCCTAATGGCATTTGTTTTGTGCTGTCAGCAGAGTGAGCCTGAGCAGAAGATTTAGCAGTCATCACAAAAGTACAAAAGCCTTGTTTTTCTCCCTGAGCTGAGCATCTGTGCCAAGCATGCAGCTGGCATAGCACAGTTCTGCTGGGGAACTCTGAATACTCACAGCATGGCCACATCTGGGCAGATGGGAAGACACAAGGAATTCTCATTTTTTTACCATTTTCTGTAACAATATTGTAACACAAGTTCTTGCTTTTAGCCACCTTTTCGGGCTCAATTACCTCAGTGAATTGGTAATGATGTTTTTAGGGTCAGATGCACTAGCATCTGACACGAAGGCATTCTGCCTTCCCTCATTTTTCCTTTCCAGACATCAGTAATTCCTTCTTTGAATAAGCAAAACTCAAAGCATATTTGGGTAGCTGGGGCTATACTAGGCAAACCCATGTAGCTTTTTTAGTATTTTTTTCTTCATTAATGTGCTTCTCTTGCTTAAATAGGGCAAGGAAAGCAAAACTGTGGATTTGAGTTCAAAAGGTAAAAAAGACAAGTAACTGCCATTTTTCTGCATCAGAGCTTTTCCTTATAGTATGGCTTGTTAATTGGGTTTTTGAAGATAATGAGATGAGAATTTGCCCTGAATCCTGCTAGGCAAGTGTTTTCAAAACCAGGACAATGTGATTCTTGATGCTGCTTCTCCTCTTCCTCCAGTATGTTAATTTATGTTTGGGTAAAGGACAGTACCGGTTTCTCTTAGCTATGTGCAACAGAAGCCATTCATACGTAATCCTTTTTACATGCCCTAAAAGTCCCCTATCTAAGGAACTGTAATTTATTAAGACGTTTACAGCATCAGTAGGTGCAGATAGTCTTACTGTAAATAAAAGTGAAACCATCATAAATAATGCAGCTGTTTGAAGCCCTTATCCAAGGGTGTATTGATTTACTAATGCCACAAGGATCTTCATTCCAACTGTGAAAATGGAACTTAATTTGCAGCTATATGTTAAGCCTCGGGTTGCCACGCTTGGTGTGTGTCTGTCTTTGACAACAGGCACTCATACAGAGGATGTTGTGAGGAGCCCTGGAAAAAGCAATCCTCACTGGGAGGGAAGTGAAGTACACTGGGGACAGCCTTACATTTGGAAGGCAGAAACATTCATATCTTTCACCTCGTGTCTTCCCAAACGTATCTCTTCAGTCTCCTAATATCCAACTTTTGGTCTGACATGCTGAATTTCCATTTCATCAGCTTAGAGGAGTGGAGGCCAAAGAATTTCTAATGTGTAGAAAGCTAGATGGCTAAATAATAAAAAGAGCTGTTCAGGCAGTGCTACCTATTTCCTTTATTCCCATGGCGTAGTCTGTCCTAGGTGGTCCAGAGTTATGTAGAGGAATTTTTCTTTCTAATAATTGTTTTCCAGAAGAGGACTCTCCTTGGAGTAGAGAAAGGAAAACAGGGATTTTATTTAGATATAGTGTGGGAATTCAAGTATCCTGTATTATGACGGAAGATTTTGTTGTGTCTCTTCATTTAGTTTTTTTAAGAGTATTAACGTGGTGTGTGGAGTGGATTAGATGAGTTTCATTTCACCTGTAAAGCTGACACTGTGATTGTGTCCTAGAACAACAGTTCAGTGTTGGTCAGGTAAGTAATAATAGTTTGCATGAGTGTGTTGCTCTTCTCCTTGAATTTATAGCTCTGTTGCTTTATCCTCTTAAGAGGATTAGATGGCGTCTCACCACTGAACAGAAGGAATAAAGACACTGAAAAGAGGATGTTTTACCAGGAGAAACATTTGAATCCAAGGTGCACCAAAGAGCTTATGTTTAATGGTGGAGGTGGATATTTATCACCTGAATAAATATTTCTGTTAGACCCAAAACAGACTTCTTTCCTTCGCATTGTGACATTTAATCAGAAACAAAACTTGAGAAATGCTACAAGGGCTACAGTTTGAAGGAAAACAGGAGAACCAACCCACCAGCACACCCAGCTTCCCTCGGATGCTAGAAATAATGTCAGTAATTGACCAAAGCAGATCACTGGTTTGACAGGAGAAGGACTTGTGAATGTGACCGTGATGTATGTCCTAGTGACAGCTGCTGCTGTTTGGTTTCCTTCTGTATTCTTTTTTTGGTGGAAAGTAAACCTCGATGAGAAATGTGCAGGTATGAATATGCATATATAAATATGCACCTACTACATGAAAATCAAGGTGAAGGGCATTAGTGTAGAAGTTTAAATGAGGAAGGAAAGAAGGGAGTTGCTTTTGCACCACATGAGACCCTGCAGGAGCTACCCACACACCTCACCACCTCTGGGAATAATGCCAAAGCTGTGGAACTTTGGGGTTTTTTCATGAATGTGGTGTTAGCCTCTTATCCCAAACATGTGGCTCTTGAAAGTGGTTGTAGGGCACAGAGTTCCAAAATATCCAGCCTAAGCTGTTTTCTGGTCTGCTGTTTAATTTATAGTCTCTGTTTGAATGGGGTTTAAGTACAAGCCATAAGGAAAACTTGGAGGATGATCATTTTGTGTCACCGCTTTTCTCCAAGGTGTGAATTTAGGTTCAAAAGTCTGATACTGAAATTACTGAGCCTCACAAAGTACTTTAGGAGCATGTTACACAAACGGCTGTACATCTAGTGTCTTTTTCCTGGCTCAGATTTTGATTTTTTGCTTTCATTCCACAAGGAATTTTATGGCAAAGTAAGCTTATCCAAATTAAAAACGCTATTGTGTTTGTCTAGGTTTAAAGTGCTATGATGAATTTAAACTTTAGAGGCAGAAATGGAGCATTGTAAATTAAATAGAAGTGATGCAGTTGTTGCTTGTAGTCCTCTTTGCTCTAACTTTTTAAAACCTGGCAATAAATTTTTAATAAGAAAAAAATAATCTTCCTAATAGAAAAACCCGATTGGAATGTGTGCGCTAATTCTGTTCATGCATATTGGGCATGTCAGTTTTACATTGGAACTTCATCTTGCAAAACAAAGGTTTTTATTTGGGATATCTTTGATTACTGTGACAGTCTTGGAGGCTTTTGCAAGGACAAATTTCTAGCTAGGTAATCATAAAATTTCCTCCTTCCTTATTTGGTGCAGGTTAGAAGGGTTCTTCAAGTATCATTTCAAATGCAAGACAAAACCAAGTATCATACAGGGACTTCAGATGCCACTTGTGTATTCCTGTAGAATTTCAATTAAAACTGCTGTGACAAAGCGGTACTCCAGAAGGATTTGCTAGTGTGCTACATGTCCAGTCTAAGACTGTAAGTAAGTGATCATTCTGTTGAGAGAACTAAATCAATTTTTATGTTCCTCACAGGAAGACATGGTTTTATGGCTATCCTGGTGTTGTACAGTGTTAAGTGGTTTATGCAAAGATGAAATACCCAGCAACTATAATTTCATGTAGCACTTGTGATTAGCCTTTAGAAGTTCTCAGGAGAACTGGTTTCTGCTGAACATCCACAATGTAGTTTCAGCTGGTTTAAATCTTCTGAAAATCACTTAGAATGAGCTTTGGTTTTTGGACTTTGCCACCTGGGCTCTTGAACCACAGCTGTCTGCACACCCCTGCCCTTCTCTGGCAGGATTTTCACTGGACACCGTTTTCAAAATGCTGAATTCAAAGCCTGAAGTTAACTTTAGTCTGTCCTGTGCTGAGCTCAGTATGCATACCTTTTTCTATACCTCAGCAAATGCTCAGTATGTGCCTAGGTCTCAGCAAGACCAAAAGTCCTCTTACATCAGCAGGAGTGTGAGGTCTGACCTAGAGGAGTTGCTCTGGGGAGGCCCACGTGGCCAAGCCTATGCACTTGAAATCCACTGAGCAGGAGGAGCGTGACACCAAATGTATTTGAAGAAGACAGCATGTTTATAGGGGATTTGCTGAGGTTACTAGAAGTGGCCGTCTTGGGCTCTGGCCCAGGAGCTCAAAGTGTACGATGAAGTGGGAGAGGATACCTGGTTATGTATCTTAACACCACGATTTACTGATACCAAACCCTACTCTGTGTTTTGTTGGCCTGACTTCAAAACCCACCTGGTTGCTGAGCTGTTGCTAGCCTCTTCCCAGTGAGACAACCACCAATGTGTTACTTTTGGGATGCAGTTTTTCTTCCCGGGGCTGGCAGAAACCCTGTGCATGCATTAAGATGTTGGAAATGATGCAACCGAGAGACCCAGAGGAGTTCTATAAAGCCACATTTCACTTATACTGTATGTGGCTTCACTTACCAAACAGGAGTTGTACACTCAGACAGGTGGAGATCACCTCCCTTTCAAATGGGATTTTTGGCACACGTAAGACAAGGATATCTGGAAGAGCAGGATTGTTCTGCATAGCCTTGAGTCACTGCGTTAACTTATGATGGTTCTTCAATACCAGTAAATGTCAGATTACTTAAGGAGCATGTGGAATTGTTGATGTCCTGGAGATTAAATGAGAATTCTTAAGACTCAGACTTGTGAAAGAAAATGTTTCAGCACTAGCATGCTAAAAAGCTTGTCATCCATCTGTGATCAACAGTGCAGACAGACAATACCCTCAGTTAACAAGCTTTCCCTGGAGATGAAATCAGAGACAGAGGTCTGACAAGGTGGAGAAGACCCATCATGCAAGTTATGACACAGAAGCTGGATCAGCAGCTGGGCCTGTTACGTGGTTGCACAGTTTTTCCTGTTCTGAAGTGTCAAGTATTTCTTGTAAAAACAGGATGCCACTGAGGGCTTTCAGGAGTTCCAAATGGGTTAGCAATTAGCCAGTGAGTGCCTTTCACTGCCTAAATGAGATTCCAGTAGTACCACATGCCATCTAGATTAGGTTGCTATCTCCCAGCATTTCATCAGTCTGTGATACTGCACAACATATCACGTACAGTTGCCCTGAAGACTGCCTACACTGCTGCACCATAAGCAACTTGGTTGCAATACTGAGAACTTAGGGCAGAATACTAACCTTAGCTGGATCTTGCTAAGTTTGGCAGTACACAGTGTAACATTTGCTGATGTGATGGCAGGCTCCAGAACAACACTGGCATAGGCTGCCATGTGCTTTCCTTGGAAGCTGCTTTGCTCTCCTCTGTTGAATGCAGTTGAAAATTTTAGTACACAGCAGAGAAATCTCTGTTGTCTTCTCTCTTTTCCCATCTCATTTTAACAATACTACAGAAATAAGATTTTACAAGAAGTCCTTGTTGCACAGAAGTACCTGAGAGTTGTTCTTCAGCATCAGGAAGAAACTTGTATTCTATTATATTTTTTTCTAGGGGGGTGAAAAGACTCTTAAAATGCTGTTTCAGGATGCTGAGGTTTGCTTTCATCAGTCTAAGGTCCAGGCTACTTTGTGGCACTTGTTTTATAGCCCACCTTTCCAGTGCTGGTTCCACAGAAAAACTAAGGAGACATCAAGTTATCAATTCACATCACAGTAAGGACCAGCACTGACTGTTCTACACTTAGTACCATGCAGTAATAGTAGAAAATAAGAGGTGCTTTACTCAGAAGTGAGCTTGTCAGCTGTGATGTCCAATTGTAAGAGCAGATCCTACAGTATAAATCTAGTTGTTCAAAATGCTGAGAAAAGTAGGAAAGCCGTAATCTCTTGCTGTCAGTATTACAGAATGACCATCATAAGCCTCAAACTAATAGGGAGAACCAGGAAGCCCAGGAACATTCACAACTCAGCTTTGAATGCAGATTTCCAAAACAAGCTCTTTAAGATCCTGAGCTCAAGAGTGACAAGTATTCCTCTAGCAGATTTCTTGCTGACTCCTTTATCTCTGCAGAAATACAGTAACTGTTGGAGGCATGTTGTGACTCTGCCTCCTCTGATCTCCCATGCTGCTGGCAATAGCTCTGAGGAAGTCTCTTACCAAGTTTCTGTGGCTCCCCAGAGAAACTGGTTGTTGAAGCACATCTGAAGTCCCGTCTCTGTGATGTTCTGCCCCACGGGAGTGGCGGGCATCTGAGATCTGCCCTGCTATGCATGTATGAGCAGAGCAGGTAAGTGTGTGTGCGCTTGGCTCCTGAATGCCTCATTTCTGCAAGAAGCTCTGTAAATACAGCTGGAGCTTTATATGGGGTTACAGCACAAGAGAGCAGAGGAGTTCATTGCTACCCAAGCTGTCATACAGTTTTATGCTGCACTGGCTGAGAACTGCCCATACTGCTGTGTAACAGGCACTGTACTCTGGTCAGACTGCAGAGCTGTTCAAAGTAAACCTGAGCATACAGACTGTTAGTAATAATGTGGGATTTGGGATGGGAATATGAGATTTTATGAATGGCAAGTGAAAATAAGGTGTTAAATTGTATCTTGCATACAGTTAAATGTATTATGAAACGAGAAAAGCCACCACACCTGCTGGAATTCACTGTGTGAAAGAGCTCATGTATACAGGATGTCTTTAGTTAGCTTCCTTACAGCATTTCTGCTTAAACACAAGATTTACTATAGAGAAATGTCACTGCCAGTGTTCTGGCAGACACACAATGCTCTAGTTTCTTACTGTCTGTCACTGTTTGCAAAGGATTTGAAGACAGCATATTGATTACAAATGGACTTCTTGGAAACTTGGTGGAGGGAAAAGTGTTAAGGAGGTGCCACTGTCAAAGCATGAACTGTATAGGTTCATGAAAAGATGGGATTATCACTGACTACTAGGCCCAAGTGGTGTGGACCAAGAGCCATAAAGCAACTCAACAAATGGCTGTGACCACAAGCCTTCAAAAGAGCTTCAGAAATAGTCCTACTAACCACAGGCTAGTAAGTTTAACTTCATTCCAGAAGAAGCTGCTAGAAGTTATACACTATAATAAAACACAGGCAGCTGATTAGGTACTTGGTTAAATACTGGGGGGGAACCAGCTGCTGTAATATTAAGAGAAACTGCAAGTAAGGATTGCTTTTAAAACTCCAAAGGAGTTTATAAGTAAGCAGACAGATATGACACAGTTAATGTAAAACCATGCTTGAAAGGAACCATAAAACTATGGTTGAACTCACCAGAACATCTAGCCCAGGCTTGTGCTCAAAATGAGATGGGTGACCACCCTAGTTCAAGTCAGCCCTGGCTTTGTCTAGCCAGGTCTTCAAAACCTGGAGGCTTCACAGTCTCCAAGCAATCCATACCAATGCTGCACTACTCTCCTAGCAGGAAAAAAATAAGGTGTTCTTGTCTAATTAATTATTTTTTTTTAAATTAAAGTTTTCAGCAAAGCCTCCTCAAGACCCTAAGCTGTATGTATGTAGAAAAGTTCTCTATTGGACTGATAACCTTTAATCCAAGGGCTTGAAAGAGAAGAGCTGAGCAGGAATAACAATCCCATCCCTCCAGGAAAGGACACTGCTGAGTTACCAAGGATGTGGGCTGAGTGCTGTGCTGTTGCATGGGGTCATGATTGACTGGACAAGAGGAGTGTGGCGGGTGGGGAAGGAGAATGCACTGCAGGTGTTTGGCACTCTGTGGGTATTTGGTTATTCATGATAGTCAAATACAAAGCCAAATGCAAAGAGCTGTGGAGGCTTTAAAGAGTGATGGTATGATAAAAATCACAATGAAACTCAGCACTGACAAATGTAAAGTAACGCATGTGAGGAAAAATAACTGCCTACATCATGTTAGACTACAAATTAACTGTTGCCATCAGAAGAAAAACAAAAAATTCAGACTCTACCCTTTCAGCAGGGGTCAAAAAGAAACTTTAACATACTAGGAAAAAAATAGAAGAAAACTGGAACCATCTTCATATTACAGATTGCATCCTTGTTTTTGCCTTGTTTTAAATACAATATGAATTTTAGGCAGATACAAAACCCAGTCTCGTTATCTTTCTTCTGCTTTATACCCTGAATAACTAGCAATATGGAATAGTCAGAAGAAGTTAAACAGCCCGGAATTCTTCAGCTTGAAGAATATATAATGACTGAAGGGATCTGACTGGGAACAACAAACTCAAATATCATATGAAAAACATAAATATGGAATGACTGTTTCTCCCAGAGCTCTCCTTCACTCTTACAAGAGGGAGCCCAGTGCAATTACCTGCAAAAGGCAGTACCTTTCAACACAGCACAGAATTCAGCCACAGAACTCACTGCCCCACAGTACCGGGGCTCTTCACTCTGAACATTTTGCTACTAAGCATTAGCCTTTGCATACCAGGCGACTAAAATTCATGAGGGAGTAGTGGTGGGTCTCCCTGATGTCTAAAACAACTGGTCTCTCCTTTCAAATTTCGTATCAGTACCCCCACCCCTTACTGCATGATTAGTCTGTGGCAGCACATATGCTCTCCAGTGTGTACCTGCAGCTGGAGCAGCTTTACTTGGAGCCTAATTCCTCAGCTACCTAGCCATGCCCCAGACACCATTATGCGTCAGGATTAGCTGTGCTTAAAGAGTCACGTCCCTAGCTGACAATCCTAGAGTGGCAAACTGGCGAGACCCTGGCTCTTTGTTGGGTAGGGAGTGGGTTTCCACCCCTACCACCAAAGCACTTTTGTTCCTACAGAAGGATTTCCTTGCATCTGCTTGGATGATAGCATGAGTCTGTTCCCCTTTTTTCCATAAGGGGAATTTGTATGTATTTAATAGAGCTCACCACTTATCCCCTTCCTGCTTCTCTTCTAGCTCTAATTTCCATTCACCTCCCTGCTTTCTCTCAGCCTCCACATGCCTACTAACCCCCCACAAATAATCTGCATTCTTTTCAAAAACAGTTCTAGTCCCCTCTGAATAATCTGCTACACTCAGACTGCATTTCCAAAACTACTAAACAAATACTTCAGCCATTCAGACATGTCATGGCAGCAGGTCTTGCTCACATTTTGAGCCAGAGTAGAGTTCCAGCTTCTGATGGCTATAGAGATGGCTTCTGTTCAGTGGTCATACATATTCCCTTGAGCTGTTCAGGTCACATGAAAACAGGCTGGTGAGAAACTGCCTTAGCCAGTCTTTCTGCTGCGCACGGTTTGGCACATCACACAAGCGTTTTGGGACAGCCCAGCTCTTTCTTTAATACTGTTCTCCCTGTGGCTTCCTCAGAGTGAGAGTGAGGGAGCTCTGTGACGGCTGTCCAGTCACAGAGATCAGTGAGCGGGCAGCCAGAGCTGCAGGCACACTTCCATGCACCCTATGAACTGCTGGTCTTGAGGCTCGGGGCATTCTATGCTGAGAATAGCAATTTATATGCCCACGAAGTGGCAACACTGGGCTCAACCCCTGCACTGTCACACACCGCTTGTTCTGACTCCATCCAAGCATACGTGAGGACTTTAGCATGATTAGGAAAAGACAGTCTTTGAATAGGACTCCCTAAACTTGATTGCATATGGAAGTGACATGAATCCTGAGAGCAGCTTGCAGAAATGCATACTGCTCTGGTGTAAGTCCAGCTCTGTGTTAATTATTAAGTAGTAGTATTTTTAGTCAGCATTTGTAATAGATTCCACATGATGAAACCTTGTTCCCATGAAAGTTCATCACAGTGTCAAGTATTTAATTAATTTTAATCTTTATTTTAAATTTGTTACTGCAATTAGTAGAAATGTTTGTAAAAGCCTCTTTGATTCCTTTTCTCTCCCCTCCCCACTGGGAAGTCTAAACAATCACGTGAGTTTTGGCCATGCTTTCTAACATCACAGAGTACCAAGTTTGCCCAGGATATAAATAAAAATCCATAGAAGAGGAGAGGCAGGAATTGCTGGACGTTCTTTGAAAGAAAGGTGTAAATGTCTTAAATTAAAACAACTTATCTGCTATTCTGCCAATGTGCTCTTTAAAACAAGTAAAACAAAAATTGCAATACTTGTAATCTTTCCTAACAAAATAAAAAAAAAATATCCTGAAACAGTTGGCAGCTCTTAGTATCATTTGCCTAAATTCATAGACTAATTTACATGTAAGAGCACATTACCATGACAACTTTCAGATCTTGCTAAATTCTCTTCTTAATACTTCTTTTTTCTTCCCTGTACTTTCTCCAAGAAAAGTGATCTGTAATCTGGAACCTCCTCCACACACAAGAACCTTCATCCTGCATCTCTAAGTGCACTTGGAGTGCTACTGTTGCAATGAAGAGTAAGCTTAAAGCATGTTACCCTCAAAATCTTTCTTATAGAGAAGAAGCAAATAGTTTATAGAAAGCCAAGAATTTATTGTTAGTATAACTGAAGTCTTAAGTCTAATCTAAACCACATTATTAGTCCAGATCTAATTATTACAGAAAAAGAAAAAACACTTCTATATAGAAAGAATTGCAATAAAAATAATGATACAGCTGAAATTGTTATACTCACACTTCCTAGCTCTTTACCCTTTCCTGGTGTTGCACTCTCCCTGCCACTACTTCTCAGGTTGGTGGTTTCAGTGCGGCGGTGGGGGTGCTAAGGCTGGTTACCAGCACATGGGGTCTTTTGCTGGCAGGAGTATGATATTGACGATTACATCTTTCTCTCTCCAGGATCCACTTGGGGTCTTTATGGTTGCCAACATACCTCGCTGTTTCATTGCTGGCTTGCAACTCTACATGATATCCAACTTTACCGTAAGTGATGGCTCTTGCATATTCTAGTAATGTGTTCTTTGTTCTGTTCTTCCATAAAAAGGTGGTTTCCTCTAACTCTACATCTGTATTTCTTTTTATGGAAAACAGCTGTTGATTTGTTTATACCTGTGGGGTCTCCAGTGGCATGGCTGTGCCTCATCTTTCATCATCTTGTGCCTGTCCTCCTCCCCATTAAATCCTGTGTCTCCACCTCTCGAGGCCTCTGCTATTCATCCCAGGCCTTTATTTCTCCACACTATATCCTTATGTTGGTTCTAAGTATCTCATTCTGCACAAAACAACTACTTGTTACTCCTATCTGTACACAACTACAGTGGTACCATACTTGGATAAGCAAAAGTAAAACCAATTCATCTGTAACCATGTGGTCAGGAGAAAAAATGCTATTGTAGCTAGGCCAAGTTAAAAGAAAACTTGCAGGCAGGTCAGCAAACGTTCAGCCAAAGCAAGCCTGGCATGACTCAGTGCTGAGGCCTTGAAAAGTTAGAGCAAAGCACGTGGCCTAACAGTGACAATATCTGATACAGGGCTACAGGCAGCCGTCCTGTCAGCAGAAAGCAGTAAGCAATGCAATGCAGTAAGTAATGCTGCTGTGTTACATTCCAGCTGCAGTTACAGCAGTGTCTGCTCTGCTGGCAAAAATAAGGCTTTAAGGTGCAGAGCAGCAACATCTGGGATCTTAATTACTGCTCACTTGATAGAAGAACCCAGCCTGGCCTTACAGGCTCACTCCAAGTTGGCTGGGCAGATGCTTGAGTGGAAAAATAGCTTACTGGTGAGATCAGCCTGTTCAACCCAGGGAAGTGAGAAGAGCAGCTCATTATTAAAATAGAAGGCAAAACGAGGCAATTCCTCTGCCTGTCAAATAACCAGCTAAATCTTCTCAGAGTCTCGGCTTCACATACTTTGTTACATTTGGTTACTTCTGTCCTGTGAGAGTAAAAAATTCTTGGTAGAGGAAAGGCTGCTTTCACAAGCTTTTACAAATTAGTATTATTTAGGCCAGGTTGGACGAAGCCTTGGGTGGCATGGTTTAGTGTGGGGTGTCCCTGCTTACGGCAGGGGGGTTGGAACTGGATGATCTTAAGGTCCTTTCCAACCCTAACTATTCTATGATTAATATGCTTTGTTTTCACAAAAAGGTGTTGAAAACAGTCAGAGTTTCAGACAGATTTTTGAATAATCTTTTGCATATTTTCAGGAACAATGCCTGGTTTCACTGGAAGTACAATGAGCCCAGGTATCTCCCAGTTGCTACCGATGAGCTTCTAGTGTGTAAACAGGGAAGGGAAGCAGCAGTACCTACTGTGCCTCCAGACAAGGGGAGTGGGACTGAAGAGCAGTTTGGCAGTTGGTGGTTTTTGCTTAGCCAGGGGCCTTCCAAATGACTTTGACCAAGTGTCTTTTCGAAGTCCCCCACCGTGGGGCCCTCCGCAAAGCTCATCCAAATTAAGGAAAGGCAGGCTGCACCAATTAAAACGTCATTAAACCTGCAGAATGGACGCTAAGCCCGTGTTTTAATTTAATTCACAAATGGGATTGAGTATAGGCGTCTACCAGCTCTCCCTGACCCAAATCCCCAGAGGCTCGCCGTTTGCTTCACGAGTTGTGAGCTTAAACGTCTCCGCAATCCTGCTTCTAGGCCAGGCCGTACCGTGAGGCCGCCTGTGTCCCTACCGCAACCATCGGGCGGCAGCCGGCGTACCCCCGCAGGGGCTGGCCCGTCCCCTTTACCCCCTGAGCCCAGGCATGCTGCCGGGCCCCGCCATTACCACAGCGGCTCCCCGCCTTCCCTCAGAGAAGCGGAGCTGCGGGCCGGAGGGACAGCCGGCAGCGGCCTTCACTCCCGTTTCCCTCGGTGCGGTGCCCAGCGGTGTCCTCCTGCGCCAAGCGGCACATGAGCTCCGGCTCCCGCCTCCCGTACCGTATTATATCGTATCGTATCGTATCGTATCGTATCGTATCGTACCGCCCGCCCGCCCTTTGGCGGCCCTCGCCCTTCCAAGGCCGCGTCCCCGGAGTTGCTGCTGCCGCCCAGCGGTGGCAGTTGGCTCTTGTGGCTGAGGAGGCGCTCAGCGCTGGCGGGAGCCCTTCTCCCCCCGCCCCGCAGCGCCCAGTCGAGAACGGTACGTGAGGAAGGGATGGGGGGAACCCGGATAACTGATCAGGGAGAGATGAAAGGAAACGTGTAGGGGACATTTCGTTCGGTTTACGTCAGTTTCTCACTGCAGCTCCCCTGGTGCGGCGCTGAGAGTTTGGGGGGATGTTACCCTACAGCCTGAGGTAACACCGGAGCCGGGGGGGGGGGTCCTCAGCACCTCAGGAACTGCAGCCACCCCTCACCCCAAAAGCCGTTCTGGATGGCTCCCCTTGGAGTTCCTCAGGCAGTCCATGCTGCCGAGAGAGTGTGAAAATCGGGATGCACCAAATGCCTCAGATCTCCATGTGTCCCAAGGTGAGAACCAAATACCTGCAGGGTTGGAGGCTCTGGTGGCCATGCCACACAGCGGCTGATGGTCAGCCCCGCGCTATAGCTCACCAACAGCCCTCAGGGCTGCGCTGTGCCTGCAGCCCCATGTGAGCTGCTGCTCCCCAGCGGCAGTAGGGCAGTGGGAGCTGCAGGCTCCCAGAAGGTTCTTAGAATCATAGAATCACAGAATCGTTAGGGTTGGAAAGGACCTCAAGATCATCCAGTTCCAACCCCCTGACATGGGCAGGGACACCTCACACTAAACCATGTCATCCAAGGCTTCGTCCAACCTGGCCTTGAACACTGCCAGGGATGGAGCAT
>JBCJKH010064799.1:0-14075 GCA_039877255.1 Loriculus beryllinus
ATGAGTGACTATTAATCCAGTCAGATCTGTCGTTATCTCAACCCTTTGTGCCCCACGTTGGGTGCCAAAAAAGAACAAGAACAAGAAAACATACAGGAAGGCGATATATGGGTGAATTAGATACCTAAGACTGTCAAAGTGAAATCCTACCATCCTTATTGACAACACTCAAATGGAGTTGAATGAAACCAATAGTTCAGCTATGAAATCTCCCATCATTCCTCCACTTCTATTCAAAAATTATTAGAAGCAGACAAATAAGGAAGAAATGTCATGTGTACTGATGTTAACACCCTTGTTCTAGAAGAGTGAGAACAAGTAATTGTCTCCATTTCCAAAATGCATTGGCAATATTGGGATTTAGTAATATGATATTGCTTGATGCATGAGAGGACACAGAAAAGTATCTGACCAAAGTATCAGCAGTTAAAGCAGAACTAGCATCAAAACAGGACATTTTCATGTTTTATGTACAAAATACTGTACAATTAGTGTACAAAGAGGTCTTGGTTACAGCTGAAAATACTAGAAAAAAATTCTTTGGTGGTGAAGGTACGGCTTCATTCAGCCTACCCTTTTTCCCAAGATTTTTCTGGTTTTACAACTTGAGGTGCGCAAATTAATGTGCTGCACAGGTAGTGATGGTTTCAGGGCAAGACTTCTTTAGTGTATTTATAGTTTGCAGTGTGGGCCAGGAGAGAGAAGGAAAGAGAGAACTTGCATACTAAAATCAATACAAATAATAATAGCCTCTTACAAAAGAAGCCTCAGGGGCTGAATATCTCTGGGTTCCTTTTTTTACCATAAATGATCTCAATGGATTATTGTTTCAGTGTTTTGTGCTGTCAGTCACAGTCAGCTACCAGCTATCTTTTTGTCCCATGGAAATATTCTCACTCCTACATGCCAAAATAAAACAAAATTACATAGCAGGAGGTAGTCCTTACTGGCTTTCCTGAAGGTCTTCAGCAGAACCATAATACAACAGAGGCAGTAATCTACGTCGTTCATAGGCTTTTTTTGAGACACACACTCTGTCAGTCAAAGCTGAAGTGACCAAATGCGTTCCTATGTTGTATCTCAACTTTTTTATTTCAGAGCAGCTTGAGGCTGTGGCTCAATTATTTCTCGGGTTTTGTTTTCACTTATTTTTAGCAACTAAAACACACTGAAAACCAGAAAATATTCATTTGGGACACAAAAACATTCATATTTGATAGCATTACTGTCAGCTTAACAGGAATGTGCATTAGGATTATGCAGGATTCTGTATACCTTGATATTAGGTAAACCAAAGTAATTCAGATATCTCTGTATTTTTAATGTGTGCATATAATAAAAATACTTAGTGCCTATGTTTTTCCACAGACTTTCTTTGCCTGAGCAACCCACTTACTTCTGTTATTCTACTTAATATTGTACTATGCACACAGGAGAAATGAGAACTTTTTATAATTCATTTGGCATCATCCTAACAGATTTTTCCTTATTAGTCATCTTTACATAAATATGAAGTGAAAATACATTCAAATTATTTTTAAATTTTATTATTTTTAGAATTGCATGATTTTATTCAGTGTACAAAATCTTGCGTAAAATGAATTATATCTCTTTAAAAAAATAGATTCCCATAATCCTGTTTACTGAATTATTCAGCACCTATAAAAATCATATTACAATCTCTACATTTGTGCCTTTTTATTTTACTACTGTACTAAAACAATAACATTGTTTTGCAACCAGAGGCATATTTTTCTTACATTCCTTTTGATTTTTCTTCTCCCTTTCTTACTCAGGAGCATAAGAGGGAAATTAATTAAGATGTCTGCATTTTTAGGAAGAAGTTGAGCATTTGGCATTTTGACTCATTTTTAACAAGTAAAAAGGCATTTTCTTTTCAGGGATCTTTTCATGGTAACTATCCAGCTTACTGCAAAAGCTGTGGGTTCTACGCAAAAGAGGCAGTCTTACAAACCGACCTCAAAAGAAAATGGACAGCAAAGCAGAGGTTTTGACGAAAACCAGAAATGCTGTGGAAAGACAATGAAAAAAATGGCCTTGCTGTATCACCCACCTGTGCATACTCACACAATTTAGTTTCTTTAAAGACCACATCAACTGGAGAAATGGGGGAGTTTACTGCCAGAAGCTACACAGGGAAACTAAAAAAATAGGGAACAGACCAGCACATCAAATATGTTTGGGCACTTTTGCCTAGCTCCTCAATGTTGTATTAATGCCAGATTTCCACTGCAAACCATACCTGAAAATGAAACCAAAAGTCTTAAAACGACAGAGGTCCTGAACGTGTTTCAAGCACAAAGGACAGGGGAAAAAAAAAAAAAAATGAAAAAGAATTTCTAGCTCTTAATGCTTCAGTGTTTGGAGATCAGTATTTTCCTTTTGTCTTTACAATGGCTCTCACTTAGATCTAGGAAAAAAAATATGAAAAAAACAATCCACAAACCAAAAACCTTCTTAACATTGTCATGTGGCAGACTGTGCTGATTGATGCTTATCTTCACTGCCTGCTTTGGCAGAAATGCAAATGACTTTTGAAAGACATGATGCTTTTTCTGCCTACATTATCATAGCTACTTATGCAAAATGTATTTTTGCTTTATATTTAATGCCTCTTCCATTTACTGAAATCTTTTTTTTCATGCAGACTATTCCATGCTACATTTAGGAGTCACAGCAGATTTTCTGTATTGTTTCTACTAATCACAATTACTAATCTTGTTGTCACAAACCTTTTCTCTGCAGCATAGTTTGTACTTCGTGATTATATACTATGTCAAATTATCAATACATATGTATTTGTTTGCATTTATAAAAAATCCGATTTGTCATACTCTGTACAATATTATGGAAGTGTGTGTAAAACAGTGAAAGGTAAACGCTATTTTTCTCTGCCTTAATGGTAATTTGAAATCAGGGGGAAATGGCATTAATGCATTTTCAGCCAAGCTAAAACTAATGACTGTTATGGTAACTTAATTGAAGTACAAGCTAATTGCCTTTTTCATTTAAGGCCCCTAGTTACATCTTTATCCCAATAAAAATAATAGTAATTAAAAAATTGTTTTCCAGAGCTTTTTTTTTTTTTTTTCAATTTTTAACTAAACCCTGAAACTAATTTACCTATTCCAAGATCAGAATACAGAATGCCAAAATCTTTATTATGGTAATACTGCTCTTAAAATTTTTGTAGTCTTACTAGAAATTTAGTATAATTATGTCTTCTAATATTGTCATCTCATTTTCTAAATCTGTAATAGTTTTGGCATGTCAGATGAGAATTCTGGAGTGAGATAGACACCAGAACAGAAACACAGTACTTACTGAGGAGTCCTTTCCAAGGATGGCATAGCTGAAATGCAGCTTCTAATTTATCACATACACACACATATGATGCATAGGGAAATGTGCTCATACTAGTCAATGCCCTCACTCTATGTCTGGCACCATGGAGTTAGGGGACATCTGCAGACACATCTCAGCCCACTCAGAGCTACTTTCATTATTGTTTCCAAACTTACATGGTTGTCATGGGTTGCCAATAGTCTTGTCAGTCATATCACCCCACGACAGTCACTTTGATGTTTCCCATGTTTAAAACCTATTAGCTGTTGTTACTTAGGTCAACATCACCTTCTGGATTCCTGCCTCAAATGCATTATAGGGGTCTAAGTATCAAAAGGCTATTTGTCCTCTATTTTAGCCCTGTGCATAACTAAACCAATAGAAACAAACAGATGCAGTTGAAAGCTTTCAGACAATCCTCTCCCATAATCATTGTATTTGGCTTGTTTTCCCAGTGCATCACCTGATGAGTGAAGAGGTGGGCAGAAATAGTCAAGATATCACTTACCTGGCAGAACTTTCAGCTGGCATTTGCCCCATGGAAAGGCTTTTTCCAAATCAGGAAACAATCTGGATAGTCTAAACTTTTAAAACTGTTGAACTTGAATTTTGACAATTTCTGTTTGTTTTGATTCTGTGTGTCCCAGAATCAGTCTGTATTCATATGCCTATGAAAGAAATAGTTCTAACAAAGCATCATGTTTTACCAGGTCTTAAACTCAAATATCTTGCAGTATAGCTGAGTATGGCACAACCATCCTCTCTGGTGGCCAGATGACTATGTGCCAGCTTGCAACTGTTATTTGTATCTTGACCCAGCTCTGTCAATGGATGAAGAAACAGCTGCTCAGATGACTTCAAAGGATGTTACTTGTGAAGGCTCTTCCCTGTTTTGACTGATTTTGAGGCATCTGTGAAGCAAGATTTCCAGAGGAGGTGTCACTGACAGATACTGACCAGAGACATATACAAGGCAGATATTCTTCTTACAGTTCATTTTAAATGTTATAATACATTATACATTCAACTGTGCCTAGCAGACAGATGCTTTTTCCCTGCTAGGACTCACTGAGTGCTCAGACACATTGTGTTAAATGTATGAACTAAAATGGAAATAGGTACCATGCTAATTATGCTGACCAATGCATTAAGCTTTTCTGAGTTCTTGCCTATTTAGGATGCAATACTTCATGTGAGGGTGTCTCTATTGGCCTGCTGCACACTGACCTGCTGGTAGCTGGGGTTTCTGCTCCTGGGGTTCAGGAAAGGAACACACGCAATCAAGGCTGCTGCCTAACGCTTCATGATGAAGGAAAAGCACACCAATATTTGGGGGGAGAGGGTGGGAAGGAAACTATATAATTGAAATGTAATATATTTTCTGCATCAACAGCCTTTACTTTTCATTTTCAGCACTCAATGAATGTAAAATACTTGTCGTTTAGGATCTTTCATACTCTTTTGGTGACAACACAGAAGATGATAATCATGTGCCAATTTACACTCTACCAGAAGAAAAAGCAGCAAATTTACTCCTATAACTTCAGAGAGAGCATATTTTAATGTAAAGTAGGGTGCAAAACAATTTTTCTCTTGAAGACTTTGAGATATATGCATTTCAATTTTTGTCAGAGGCAGATAAACAGAACAACTGGAACACTAAACGAGACCACTCAGTAACCTCAAGAAGCTAGTTCTCTCATGAAAGTTTTAAATCTTACTTCTTTTTTGTGCCGTTTGCACAGGAATGGAACTGAAGATGGTTGCTGTCTCCTCAGCCCCACTGTTCCCTGATATCTAAGAGCTCCTTACCACTAATAAAGTGAGTACAATTCTTATTCAGTCAATACTAGCTATTCAAAAAAGTAAAAAAGAAAAAAAAAATAGAGAAACTATTAATTATTATTATAAGTATTTATTTACAATTTATTTATTAGTTATTTAATGGAGGCCTCCATTAATTGTGCCTCTTAACTGGCCTGCCTGGATATTTTTCTCTTGGCTCACTCAAGCAACCTACTTTTGCTCAGTGGGTTATTTCAGCTAAGATTATAAACCCTTAGAGAGAATGCCTTCATTTCCACAAAACACCTAATATAATGAATCTCTAATCCTAACTATAATTGTTTATTATTATTTACAAATAATACAATAGCTTTAAGCTGATATATTCTATTTGACCAACAGAAGCTTAGGCACTCTGCTCATATACAGTATCTTCTCATTTTCACTTAATCTTTAAAACATGTCTTATAGCATGTGGGAAAAAAGGTAAACAAGAAGAAAGAGTAAGGAAAGAATCATCACCTACTACTAGGTACTCTTAAGTTGACATGTATTGTGATAGCTACATCTGGTTACAGACAGCTGTCTCTAAGCAAAATGAACAAAATAGTGATTTCTATTATGGATGTAAACACCTAACTTGTTAGTATTTGGATCCTGTATGCTGGAGGAAAGCTCTATACCTCAGAGGTGACAGCATCTGGACTAAATGTGAGTCAGATTCACACTTCCATGTTGTGGCATACAGGAATTTCATACCCTTTGCTTTTTCTTTTTCTTTTTAAACACCATCCTTCCCAAATATTTTATTCCTTTAAGATTTCACATAAATTCTCTATTCTCGCATAATTTTCACTTTCATATTAAAATTTTCTCTCCCAAACTTTAAAAACACTTCTTAAAAACACATTAACAAGGAAAACCTTTGTCTAATTATGATCTAATATGGATTATTTAATATTAAATATCTGTAACATAAAAAATAAAAATGAAACTGAATATGTAATACAATGCACAATTCTAGGCAGAGTAAGAAATAAACAGAACCCTTAGAAGTATGGTTGAAAGTGGAATGACTGAATGTCTCTCCATAAGAATGTTCCAATAGGCTTGCCATTTTTTTGAGTTGCAAACAATTAACATAATACAGAAAGCTTAGTATTCTTGCTGCACCACCTTGTATCCAAGCGTCAATAGTATCCACATCTATTTTGAGCCAGTCTCTGAAGTAATACACTGAATTCTTTCTAAACGAAATGTCACTTATGACATCGGAAGACTGCTAACAAAGAAACTGCATAACAGTTTTCTATGAAGCTCTCACAGCCTTTGTGAGTTACTGCATTCAGAGGAAGATGAATTCTAGAAGCAGGCACTGGAATTTGCAGTACTTAAAAAACTCCAGTCAGTCATCCAAACAGTTGCTTAGATTTATATACACTCTATTTGCTCAGCCTTGCAAAGTTTGAGGTTCACTAGTGCTCCTGTTATAAAGCTGCAGACATGCTACTGACAGTGCATTTTAAACCCCTTCCAAGACTTCATCAGCACACTTTGATGATATCTTGTGTAACATGTAGAATGTAGAGAAGATGAACTACAATAATGAACTACTTTATTACCTGACTGCATTTTTTCCCTGTACTGTTATTTTTTCTTCTTCAGCACAGTGTACTTGCTATATCAAACAATACTCTTATTAGAGTATCATCTAAATCACATAAGGCTTCTTTCTTTTTCTAGGATAAAATTTCCAACTCATTCCCTTGTTCAAAATATCTAGTATTTTATTATCTCATTATGATAATTTCTATACAAGTGTAATCTAAAGTATTTCCATTTTAGTTCAGAATATAATATTAAGCATGAAAATGTTCTAATACATCGTGCTCATTTAGCACAATCTTTGCAGTTAATTAAGTCCCAGTCTTAAGACTAACAATCTTTCTTGGCTACCTCTCACTTGTGAGTATTGTTTCTGTGATCCCTACCCTTCTGCCATTCAGATTACAGCAGACAATATTTACGTCTGTATAGCTTTTCTGAAGAATTAAAGTGTTATGAAGTTCTAAAAAAAATGCTCGAGCATTATTAGCTGAGTTGTATTTAGTTAAAGAAAAACAACACATTTGAATAAAAATAGAACAAGCCATTAGAGTGCAATGAATATCATATCTGAAAAGGCAAAACAATAATTCAATGGAATTAATTTTCACTATCTGTAACCATTTAGGTTGAAGACAGGATGCCTACATTTCGAATGAAGTTAGAATGTTATACACAACCATCCTCTAAGTTCCGTGTTGCTCACCCTCAAGCTCTATCTCATAAAGTGTTTTGGTCCCTTTTTCAAAAATAACAGTGCTAATGAAGTAAAGGCACAGTTTAGCTCAGGAAGCAGAGGGCTGGGATTACTACTTAATGGTTACAAGTCTTCTGTGAGATCAGCAGCAGTAGCTCTGCAGTGTAAACATCTAACTTATTCTCATATAAAATTCCCATTTTCCTCAAGCCCGCTTGCTCTCCCACCACCATCAATATTTTCTCACCAAAACTTCAATCGTGGTACCAGTGATTACAAAACCAACCAAACAAAAAAATATTATTGACTTTAAGAGGAAACATTATAAACACTACAAAAATTTATAAAAAACCCAAGTGGCATCTCTTGTTATAATGGCATGTGAGCACAGTAAGTCAGAAATGTTACTTTTTCAATTTCTTGAAACAGTGTTCTTCTCTTATTCTCTTACATTCTATAAGCACACTTTGTGTTTCTTATGATCAGCTTCTAGTTTGCAGAACAAAAGCCATCACCGATACAAGGCTCTTCTAACCATTGTGACATTTCTGCCTCTTACTTAGATAAGCAAAATGAAGATAAATTGTCCCCATCTCTGGATGGTTGAGATATAGGAAATTACCTTCTTTTTAATTGGAACTTAGGCTCTGATCATTTATTATTAATAAAATTCTGCAAACATTCTACAAATTACAAGTGTGATCAATACACCTTTACAGGTGTTTTAGAAGAGATGAAATTTCCTTCAGGAGTGAAAAGATTTAGGAGATTAGTTGTAGCTACTATTTGCAAAGGTAGCATAGGAGCCAGGTAGAACAAAGTGATCTAGCTTGAAGCACTGATAAAGGATGTTTTTCAACTGTATTTTTACTAAAAACTTAGTGCCTTAAAAGTTTATGGGCAAGTAAGATTGCTTACCACATCAGGATACTGCATATTCTTAACACATTCATAGAGGCTACTTGAAGGGCACTTTCAGTGCCCGGACCTGCGTACATAATAGAGCTTTTTATTGTTGACAGAGTCTGGAGCCCTGTGAGTATTTTCACAGTACATTATTTTTTAGAACCAATAAATTACTCATCTGAACTATCCAAGTATAAACATGATGACTTTTTGTCAGGCTTGACTATGGTACTATTACAATGAATTATGGATTTCAGCAGTTATCTGCTTTTGATGTGGTGCAATAAATCATGATCATTTATGATTGGTTCCGAGCTTCATACAAGTTTTTCATATAGTCTGTCCTGTATTTGTAAGGTTTCACAGAGTTATACTTTTAAAGATGTCAGAAAACTTTTAGATAGCATTAGGCTGGTTTAAAATTCTTTGAAAAGCATAGACAAGATAAATCAAAAGAAATTTAAATAGATTTTCAGACCTCCTTTTTGTTCACTATAAAATTATGAAAACCCCACAAATAAGCAGAATTCAAAATTCTAAGTTTTTGTTGATGGATAAGAGATTGAAGTATTTAAAAAAAAAAAAAAACCAAACCAAACAAAACAAAATAAAATGAAATGAAATGAAATGAAATAAAATAATATAAATAAATTGAAATAAAAATAGAATAGAATAGAATAGAATAGAATAGAATAGAATTTGAATAAAGTTAAAATTAAAATGCTCCAGTTACAATGAGTAAATTGGCAGCTATTGGCAGATGACTCATCTAACAGCAGCCTCCAAGATTATAAATTAAAAAAAAAAACAAGGCCATATGTGAATGCATTTATCCATATCACAAACAAACCCCAGAGTAAAAAAAGGAACCTTCTCTTAATCTCACCTTCTCTACATCCAGTCTGTCATGTTTTCCTGTAGACTCTATACTATGTGGAACTTGCATCACTTGACAAAGAGCTGAGCCAATCCTCCAGCAGAACTAAGATTTTTACTTTTATTCTCTTTTATCGTGATTAATTACTCTCCTGTTCTATTATCTACCTCTGAATTTCTACTTTTTTATTCCTGACCTTTTATATTACTTCTGTTTGGCAGGATTTATCTTTCTTTACTTCCATTTTTTCTTCCTCACTTGTCTACCTTCTCCTGTATTATACTGTGGTTCATTATTACAACTGGGACTAAGCCCTTCCTTCTCTGTAACACTGAAGTTAGATTTAAAGGATACATCTGGTCACTACATTTGATAAAAGAAGACTTTAAAAAAAAAATTGTAACAGTTACATATTCATAATAAAAAAGTGTTAAGTAATATTTTTTTATGAACTAAAATAAAATAATTTCTTCCCGCCCTCCCCATATTGAATATATGTATGTATTTGAAGTTACACAGGACCCATAGGACACAAAAGGAGTGACTTCTTTCCCTTAGGGCATCATTTGTATAGGCACAAAAGAAAATAATTGTCTCCTCGTCTATCATCTCAGAATTTGCAAGAAAAATGACCTTTCTATCCAGCACCAGAAGTACCCATCTCAAGTGTTTTGATGTCCTTTTTTTCAGAGAGGCTTGATGACTCAGTCACCATGACAGACTTGTTGCACACATCTGTGGTCAACACAGCTAAATGCAGTGCATGCGGATCAGCAGTTTCTATTACAGTTTATTCCAGCTTTACTTCTACTATGTATTAGCATAAACTATCTATGGAAATGTACTACTTACAAGTTCTGCAAAGTGGAACTTTTTGATGGAGGAAAGAGATGGGCCTTTTCTCAGTTTATTTTGTTTCTGCACTCAGTGAATAAGCCTCTTTCCCATTTCCTTAACGTGTTTGCCCTAATAATTAGAGATAGCTTTTACATTCCACAGAATGTGCAGGTTTTACATATGCACAGATCCTACATCAAAGGGAGGGGAGGCACTAGAAACTCTTAACATTTCTAATATGCATATAGGAGTGGGGTTTTTTCTACTCTTAAGTTTGGTTAGAAAATTGCATGTTGGTATCCTTTTGAATTTTTAATCACACTGTGATTTAAAAGAGCATTTCATGCATTTTGTTTCACATTAACAGAATCACAGATCCTCACTTTTCACCTCTCTTTAGCCCTCCTACCCTTAAGACATTCAGCAACCCTTTTTAAAGAAGGGTTTAGTTTACTAAAGAAGCTCGAGAAAAATTCTCTTTAAACAAGGCATTGCATTAAAGTTGACCCCAAGGATCCAATTAGGTCAGAAATAGACGTTAAACTGCAAATGCCTATTCTCCTCAGTTACACATTAACCCTTGTTTGTTAATATTCCATTATGACAACAGGAATGCTCCTCTGTGTTGTCTCTTAACTTCCCTTACCTTTGTAAGGTAGCAACACTTCTTGACCACTGCCCCCCTGAAACGAAGCACAGGAAGACTTTTACAAGCAAGGGGAAGAATAGCACCGGGACTGCTATGTGTCATTCTCAGCTACCCCTTTCAGCGCCAGGAAAACAAGCTCTGCAGAGCTCACAGGCATTTTAGCTACAATGTAGCAACTTGAAAGACTATTTCCTACCTAAAGCCTATTTCCTGGCAGCATCAAGCAAAGGAAAAGTACTACCACAGTTAAGCACATTCTCCATTCTAACTCATTCCAGTGCTGAATACTTAGCAGAAAACCACTGAGTAAACAAAACATCCTGAAAGAAAAACTCATCCAAGCAGACCCCAGACTCAGCAGAAAGCCAGTCAATGTGACCACCACCTCCAACCTTGCAATTGAAGCCTGACTGTGCTGCTTGTTAAACTAAAACCGTCTGGCTGCAGGGGATAATCTCTGCTGAGAGATAGCTAAGGCTGTGAGATTTTGCTTCCTAGTGAGCCTGGTGTTTGCTCCTTCCGAGCTGGAACATCAGCCTCACGTGGGACCCGGCTGCTGTATGTACATCAGGCTAAGAAGCAAAGTCAGAAACTCAGTGGGAGTGCGTGAGTGTAATGTAGTTATTGGCAAGCAGTTCAATCTCTCACCTGTGTAGGCCTGAAATCCACTAGTGATTCAACACCCTTAGGAATGTGATGCTCTTTTAAAGCCATAAATGCCTGAACAGCTGAGCAGTTTGATTGTGGTTTAGAGTATTCTACAATGTTTTCTCATACAGATTCTGCAAAACCTTACTTCTTGAATGGAACCAAGCAGGACCATTCTTTAATTGATACCCCTTCACAGTGTTGCCTTAATATGACTTAACTCTGTTTTCAGGATTTAACTCTGCACTGTCAGGCAGATATATCAAGTAGATGATTAGAAATCTATGTGATACTTATAAAGCATAACAAGGGCTTTTTTGTTTTCTTCATGATGCCATCAGACTTACTGCAATTTGTTGTAGTGAACTGATGGGCTTGCAAAGAATTAACATCACAAAAATCTGAAGCCAGAAAGGTACTTGGACTTCAAATTTAATTTAAAAATTCCTGTAAAACAGTTTACAGTGCCTCTGGTTCTTCATCCATATACAATAAACACTGCAAAAATTTCCCCAAAGAAGCACTCGAAGAAGTGACTTGCTTTGGCTCATGACTTTATTAGATTAAATATTTAAAGCTGACAATAAGCTACTGTCAATAATTCCTTAGAAAGCTGAGATTTTATATTATGGTCTGTATTACCAGGACCTCTGATTCCCAGCCTGAGTCTTCCTAGTGTGCATTGCCAAATACACAGCATCTGCACCTCTAACAGACTCCAACAAACATTACCACCAAAAATTGCTGGCAGCTCACATAAGACATTCAGTGTGGGTTAACAAAAGAGCTGAGCTATTTTTTTTAGTATTTTGTTGGCACTTTCAAAATGTAATGCATCTAAATCATGATATTCCCTTTGGAAAAAAGCATGTAGATTTTTTTCACAGTTTTCAGTGGCTATTGCAATATCTCAAATAAGAGTTTAGAACTAGAAGAGCTCATGGCCATGGGCATCCTCACATCAAGCAGTGCTAAAAGATGCCTACTCCTTCCTAAATAAATACAGATGATGAGATTTGTATAATATGTAAGTTTTGTATGTTACTCTGAATTCTGCTCTTGTTTGCTAACAGGTTGTATGTTGCTCTGAATTCTGCTCTTGTTTGCTAGCAGGTAGCCTAAACAATGTGAGTGTGCCAAGTCTACTTCATCTTTAGCTGCTGCATGCTTTACCAGCTTTTCTTTTTCTTTATTTGAATGGAAATTAAAAAAAAAAAAATATATCAGCATCTTAATCCCATATGAGGACACAGAACACAACATGATAATTACACAGTTATGGCACACATGGAAACGAAATAATCCACTACTAAATGAATTACTGGATCAACACATCTTAAGGCCAGTAGGGGCCCTCTTTGGCACTACAGACTTACACTGGAAGACTGGGCCAAGATTTTAGCTCCTTTATGTGCCTGTAAAGCTAATGCATGTGGGAAAGGTTGTTTTTCATTCACTTAAAAAGAACTGCTCTCAGTTTTGGAAAAATGTCAAAACCTGAAAGCACACCTAAGCAGAGAAACAAACATCAGCCAGAAGATCAGCAGCCTTGTCTTATAAGGATATATTGGATGTCAGTGTAAGTCTGTAACGTACGGCCAGTTCTTCAATGGTCCCTGACTGCAGAGCTCTGTATACATGCCCAATTGGGCCTGGTGTGGAAACTTTTTTTGGTGTGTATTAAAAAGAGTATGTCAAACACACCCTGGAAATAATAATGTGGAAAATATTCAATGTGATATAGATAACAAAATCTACTGTTTTGTGTTGCTTTTACATATATACATATATAAAAGGCAAGAGTGCTACTTTTTATACATATTACATGTGGATATGAATTAAAGGTTAATAACCAAACATGCTCTAAACAATATTCCAGACACATAGATACAATAAATAAACTTCATTAAAAAACCTATAAGGAGTTCAAAATAAATTTGAAAACTCAGTGCAGAATGCATTAATAGCCATGAGTTCCCTGGCAAAGTCTTTCCAACTCACTAGTCAACACCTGCCACTATTCAGACAAACAGCCTCTTGATCATAAATTCAGCACTGCTAATGTTAAGAATAGGTAAAAATGTGCTCTTTTCAAACCACCAGCACTGAGAGGTTCTTGCTTAGTTTGTACTCATCACCTCTGCTAGTGGCTTCCATGGAAATTAGTTCAAGTAGGGTGAGTTCCAGAATAATTAACGCCTCTCAGTACCGAATGGCAATGATGCATTATGAACAAAAGGACATGTTCCTTGTCCATGAGTACTTCAGGGACTCCTGAAATAGAATATGTTTTGTAAATGAGCAGAGAACAACAGGTGCAAGCAGAGGAAACAGTGTGGATGTAGTACTGCATTAGAAAGTTAGGACAGGTTGCAGCATGCCAGCAGCACAGGAAGTGAAGTTACAGTAATTCTGCTTATCTTCTGTTACTAATACCATGTTCTATCAGAACAGGATTCCACCTCCAAGCTATTCTTCATAAATAGAAAACATTTCAAGACTGTTAGTGTTACAGATGTTCCAATGAGGGCCCAAATCCTAGAAATACTGGAGACACTGAATTCTCAGGGGTCAAGTTACACACCCACCTAAGAATTTAGTACCTTCAACACTTCGCATCCAAATTCATACAGGCAAAACTCAGTAACGGCTTCCACATTTGTGGCCATTTTCCTTCAGGAAATGTATTTGAAAAAATAGCTTAT
>JBCJKH010064802.1:0-11129 GCA_039877255.1 Loriculus beryllinus
GAAGGGAAGGGAAGGGAAGGGAAGGGAAGGGAAGGGAAGGGAAGGGAAGGGAAGGGAAGGGAAGGGAAGGGGAAGGGAAGGGGAAGGGAAGAGGAAGAGGAAGAGATAAAAAGGAAAAAGCCACAAAACTGCTGAATGGCTCTTTTTGTGATTTTAGATAGGGCAAGACATAAATGACTCAAAAAGCTAGATTTTAGGAAAAAAACTATTAAGTAGAAAGAAGCTGTAAAGTGTTGAAAAGACAGACTGCATGTGGAAGCTCTGGAACACACCTGGAAAAAACCATCAGAAATAACACAGAAATCTGTCCAGAATAAATGCTGATTCTATCATACAGAAAGGGCAATCAAGATTGTTCAAAGGTCCTTCCCAGTCCTGTGACTCCCTGAGCCCCACTGAAACATCTCAGCAATGAGATTATTGCACATGCTGTTCAGGGTGTAGTGAGTGTGATTAAATACCTCATTTTTTCAAACATAGTATTTGTAAAGCTGAATAAAATTATGGAAGTCTAGAACATATATTTTAAGAAAAAAATGCTGAGAAACTGAAATAGGTGCAGCAAGAAGCCACAGAAAATACCGAGGTCTGAATAAAATATCTTTAAGTGAGAATCAAGTACTATGATCTGTTGTGCTACCATTAACTTCCCCTCTCTGCCCATGAAAGAAATGATTTCTTAACCTTGTAGTAAAAAATTAGCTTCCAGGAGTTAAAAAAAAAAAATAAATAAAAAAAATTATTATTTAATCCAAGATTAATTCAACTCAAAATTAAATTCATGTTTTTTACAGTGAGAGTAATCAGACACTGGAACTAATTACCAAAGGAAGCAGTAGATAGTCCATTTCCTGATGCCTTCAAATCAAGACTGGATGCTTCCTACAAGACTTGCCTCAGTCATACATGGGCTAAAAGTTCAACGAAGGCAATAGCAGCCTGTAATGTCTTAAAGGTCTGCCACAATTGTTCAAAGTCCAGAAATTAATTTAAATTGATCCTGAACTTCTTTTCCTCTGAACAGGAGGGCCACCCACAGACTGATATAATTACTCCTATCTGAAAGTACAGGTATGGTCTATAATACACATGGACTTTCTGTACTCTGAGGACTTTTTTTCCCATAGTTCTATGATCTCAGTAATATACTTTCCCACCAGAACTACAGGAAATAGAAAAACATTAAAAAAACACACACACCAAAACAAGCCCTAAACTTATTTTGCTTAAAACAACAGAAGAGGAAACTTTCTAGAAATCTAAATAGGTTATTTTGAACGTATGTTTCTCCTCTTCAGAATTTTAAGAGTACTCTTTAATGCGTTATTTAATCTGTAAAAGTTCTGCCTGCTTTAAGAGCAAAAGGATTAATGGTTTCAAATTCCAGTGTGTTGACCTTTATTCAACATTAAAATGCTTATTTGAGCATTCTGCCATGGTACTAGTAAGCCTTTCTCTAATGAAAAATACAAGGAAAGGAAAGTTTAACTCCCGTATGCCCACAGATAAAATTATTTTGCATTAAGAGGTTTAGGGTCTCTTTTCTTCACACACACAAAATTAACATTAAATGCAAAGAGCATTAAACCCACAGATTATACAGCATTATACTATATAAACGATAATACAGGATTATAATCTGGTAACAGGTTTAATGTTAGAGAAATACTAATGAAGATGATGAAGAGTAAAGATTATTAAGAGCTCCTGTTCAGAAGTTACTCCCCTGAATGATGGTTAGGACATCAAAGATTTTAAGCAAAGTCGAACAAAAGCAAAACATACTAGTTACTTCTGAAATAAACTACAGAACTCTGCTTCCAAATACCAAAATCTTGATGAGAATCAAAGCAGCAATCTGCATATCAGGATACATTGTCTGCTAAGACAGCAAATAACAGTAAAGACTACACGGGTGATGCTGAATAGCAGCAAGGGTAAATTGTAAACACTTTGGCTGACACAGCAGAAAGAGCTGGGGGAGAAGTTAAAGGCAATAAACAATTTGAATGCTGCTGCAGACCTTCAGGGGACTTACTGAACCTAGAGAGAGAAGTGTCTTTAAAGACAGATGGAAACTGAGAAAGCCTTGATCACACTGAATCTTCTCTACTGTGATACTGATTAAAATAACAACTATGCAAAAAGTGAGGCAGAAGAACTTCTCTAGACAGGCTTCATTCTTCCCTAGTTAACTGAGCAAGCTACGTGAGCAAGCGCCATCCAGAACATAAGCTACATATGAGATGGCACGTACAAGAAATTAAAACTACTTCTAGAGATAATTCTCAGCTAAGATTTTGTGGCAACAGTCTTATCATACTTTGATAAGTCTTTTTCCTGAAAAAAAACGATTACAGCACAATCTCTTAAGTGTTGAAAAGTTTCTTGGGCAAAGAAAGCTGTTACAACAGTTTGTGGAATAAAAAATTGCTCTGAACCTAAGGAGATAAAATAATTTCCCTAGAGGAAAAAAAGTAATCAATAGCTTACCTGAAGAGGGAGTACTGAGTGATCACATTTTAAAATGTAACAATCATTTATCTGAGAATTACAAAATCTGTCATAACTGAAGTTAGTCATGACAAAGAAATTACACATAGGACAAGTATGAGTACGGAAGAGCAGAATCAGATCTGCAGGAATACAAAGGCTTAAGAGCATGGGAACAGTAGACAGGAAAATCAACTTATTGCATGATAGATAGTCATATGCTAAACAGCATGAGCAAAACAACCCAAGTGTGAAGGGTGGGGCTGTGAAGGGGATCACACCATTAAGCTTCAAGGTGTATATTTCACCATTCTAATCCAAAATTCCTGTGCAAATATTAACAAGAAAAATACCCCAAATCAACAACCCAACAAACTACAAAGCATGCCAGTATTCTGCTAAAACTATACACACCAAATCCAGAACTGCAACTATAATTCAAAATTCCTGACTCTAACTTCAGTGTCTAACCACTAACCCTAAATGCAGAAGAACTTCAGGCACACAGAAAACCAGAATGTAGAATGTAGAGACGGATTTCGATCTGCTTCTTAAACAACTTTAAAGAAACACAAGGTACAGAAAGAAGCATGCAAACAATTTATACCAATATTTAAAAAATAAAAAGACTTTGAAAGAGTTAATCTAACATATAACTGTCTCACTATATGGGCTTCACATAGAGGATGTGATATGGCAGTTTATTCAACCTAAAGATAAGACAAAACATGCTCACAGTGAATAATAGAGTATATTGGGGCTGGGTGGGGAGAAGAGAGAAAAAAAGTGTTTTGGAAGGATTATTTTTGCGATAAATAAAATTTATTAGCTATTGAAATTTGAAGTAATGGCTTCCTTTTTTTTAATCTAACACTAAAAAAGCATAAAAGCTTTATCTAAAAAAATGCGATCAGTAAATAACTGCAAAAAATAACAGTGCTTGCCAAGGACACTGGTGACTAAAGAAATATATTGGTAGTTTGGCTTACTCAGCAAGTGCTAAAATCCCTTTAGGAATCCTTCTGGGTAGAATATGCATTTTTAATAAATAAAAAAGAAAATAAAAGTCAATTCACAAAAACAATGTCTTAAAGTTTTCTCCAGATCTGAATTACAAGCATGTGATCTTAGCCTATGCTCTTTTTCACTCACATAGACTGTACAGCAATGAAACACAACAAACTTTAACAGAGCTCTCTGAATTTATGTATGTAAAATGTTTCCTCCTCTCTTAACAGTTGCCTAAACACCGACATGCGACAACCAACTTCCTGCTAGTTAGTTAAGATTCTTGCTCACTTGCCTTTCTTCTCTAAACACGGCACTCTCATGGTGCTATTGATCAGTGACTAATAAAAAGCCTGGATGAAACCTCTTTTTCTTCCCTTTCTTTTTTCTTATTGACATTTTTTAAAAAAGGTCATCTCCTCTACCAGGAAAACATTACTTGCTAGAAATATAAGAATAATGAATCTAAAGCTGTTCAACATCAAACTATCTAGAAATGGGAAAGATCCCTTAAGAATTTCAGCCTCCTGAATTTAAGTGAGGCAGCACACACATGCTCCCACTACTTTCTCAGTTACATGGCTAACTCAAGGAAATTCCATTCCAGTCAACAGCACTTCCACAAATTGCATGCCACTGGTAATAACAGCAAAATTTGACCCACTTCTTTGCCATAAAACCCCCTCATGAATGATAGGTAGAACATCAAAATATTAAATATATTTGTATAGTTTAAGATTTATAGCATCACACTGGTCCTGAAGTGTGTATTTCCAAGCAGTTTATGCTATTATCAGGAGGGCTTAATTTCAGCAGAACTTTTGAAAACCAGCCAAAACTATTTTGACCCACTTCTATGGTCATCCCTCCCAACTCAGGAGTACCCGTGGTAGCTGAAAACAGCACCACATATATTTAGCCTGCAGTGTTATATAACCTATCTGTTAACAAATGCAAGACACAAAGTAAAGTCATGTAACCCAATTGAAACAGTTCGTACTAGAAGTTGATTTCCCTTGGGAACCGAAACACCAAGTAAGAAACTAAACCAGTTAAATATAACCTTTTTAAAGGGCAAAGGAATTCAAAGGTAATCAAGGACTTTTTTTTTTCCCCCCCTTCAGAAGGGCATTTATAATTATATTCCATTTTTATTTATAACAACCCTTTTAATGTTGGTACTACAAAAGATCTCCACAGAAAATCAGCTTTGCTTTATACAACAGCATTCAATCTACACGTGGGTTTTATATGCAAAACATCTTCTACACAAGCTACACAGTGACAAAGATTCATTTCCCTGAAGAAACACAGAATGGGTTTTCAAAGAGGTTCATGAGTGTGCCTTTTACCAATATTGTGGGAGACTCAAGAAATCCTTAACTTTTGCTTTGAGAAAATAATAGCAAATATAATCTTGCAGTGAGCCTAGAGCTAGTGTTTAATTTCCTTTATTATCCTAGAACACACTTAAGATTTTGCTTTAATTTACTAATTCCTGAGGAGACAGAAACAGACTAGTTTCTAAATGGATCTTTTCAGCTTCCTTTTCACTGGTTAAGAACGTAGGAGTCCATAAGTAGAAATCATGGGCATGAGCGAAAACCTCATGAACTCAAAAACTACATTTCAAAATTCAGCACCAGAGTGACCAAGAGGTTTGTGATTAAGGATTTAAGATCCTACACTATGTGTTCATGCTGTGTTAGGAAAACAACAGTGGGAATGTCAGTGGGATCTAGAGGTGCACAAAGCCAATGAGGAGGAAATCCACAAGGGGGAAGAATAGATTTGAGTGAGTCAAGTTCTCCCACAAAAGGTCTAATGGATGCAATAGAAAGACATCATACAGGAATCTGCTTCTTCATATGCTACTGTCTTCTACACATCTACACTCAGCAGAGAAACTCGGCACATGTGCCGGACAGTATCGTAATGTAGTCTGTTGCTCTTGAAGAGTAAACAAAATCTAAAGGACAGTCTTGACACAGTCAGAGATACTCTCAAATTACACTGCACAGATTAAAAAGAAATAGGATTTTCCCAAGATGATATTAATTATTGATCTATCCCATTGCTCATGTTGCCCATATAGTAGTAAATATTACTGCACAAAAATACATGTACAAAACTGCCCTACTAAATTTATTCCACAAAGAAAAAAGTTAATTTAATATCAGAACTAAATGGGAGATGTTGTATTTGAATAGCATCAACATGCAGAATCCTACTGTGGATTCTGCTGTATATACCTGTTTAAACTCTCAGCAGAGAAACTCTGCATATGTGCAAGTGTCAGACAGAGGCAACAGGGCCAGCTATTTATTACCCACAAAAAGGCAATCTGTTGATATACTAAGTAACCAGTATTAGGAGATGCTCTAGTAAAAATGCTGTAGGTTATTAATCACAGCTTCGGGGTTTCTGACAGGATGTTTTGATAAAATAAATCTATTTTAAGTGACTGTAATGAAATACCCAATTTTGAAGGGGTTTACGATGTTTTTAAGAAGTTTCAGATCAAAGACTCAGTTAATGTAACCTCCATGCATTAAATATTTAGTAATTCTTCAGTCACTTGAGCACTCAGGCATCTTGACATTGCAAAAGGGGGAGAGGGAAATTGAGTTTAAGTCAGTTTTGCACAGTGGGATTTTTGAGTTTTTATGTTAAAATCCCAGGCATGTAATTTTAATACAAAGGGGTCTATTCTTTTACAACAGTATATGCACTACCCATTAAAAGAATTCCTTATACACCTGCACAGAAGGGAGAACAAATCCTCTATAGATTTATTTCTGTAGAAACTGTTGTGCTGGGATTAACATTATGATTGAACATTATTTTTTCTCTGAGCTCTCTGATGGACGAAACCAAACATACAGACTTCTTAACAACTAGGCACTTACAAAGAGATCAGAATTTTTACAATGGCAACTAGATTTAAGCAAGAGGTTTTTTTGATATTTGGATTATGTGGCTGTAAGACATCTCTCTAGCGTCCTGAATTCCAACAGTTGCTCTTTACTGCTTCACCTGTCTTAAGAGATATATCTGGATGTCTTCAACACAGATCAGGATGAGGTAAATAATCCTATTCTGGTACTTAGTAAAATAGATGGCTTAAATTAATAAACCGCAAATTAATAGGGGTTGGATATCCATTCTGGAAATGCAACACTATATTTAAATTACGTAAGTTCTCAATAATCACCCTCCTTGTGAAAGTTCATTGAGTGTAGTAGGAATTTGCAGATGAGTTGAAGCAGAATGAAGACAATCCTGAGTGTATTTCTTGACTCACTTGCAGAGAATTATGGGCATTAAAATATTAAAAATTGCCTTTGGAACTACTGTCATGAATTATCATTGACCCATACTATTATCAAGTCTTAGAAACAAGATAAGTATTGTGTATTTCAATCATGTTTAACACAAACATTGTCACATTCAAGTTCTTTGATATTCACAGTTGCTGTGAAGATCTTGTTTTTCAGTCATTCATAATCTATAAAGAAAAGGAATAGCCTTAGCTCCAACATTACCAATGCATGAGGAAAAAAAACCCAAAGAGTTCTGGGTATCTTTCATTCATCACAGACATTTTTCCAAAGTTTACTGTGGGATTCAAGATGACTGCACCCTAATCTGAAGTTCAAAAAGCTAAATCTGACCTCTGAAGTAATGGTAGCAATACATATTCCCAAATCTGGTAAGCATCATCATTACACGAGACTATTTGTCATAAAGTGTCTGAATGTTCAGCAAGCACAAAGGCTGTATGTCATCATAGGCTCATTTGTGACACTGAAAGACAAACAGCTACTGACAACATCTACATGTATCTTATGGTAACTGGATGACCTCATCTGTTTTTCTCAAAGACTTATGTCCAGTTTGTTCCTGTTTTGTCTCTTTGCCATGTCTCTGGAGCTCTTGTTTTCTCTCCCATATTAAATTATATAAACCCAAGGTGCAGGAAGGAGCAGAGTTTGTATTTACCTGTATTTCTCTGGGAAGATGAAAAATCTGAGATTTCAGAGATCACAGCTATTCTGCTTCATTATTGTCATAGCAACAAATGATCTTGAAGCACTGCATGCAACATCTATAGCCATTTGTACTATAGCTCTAGCTACTAAGTTGTTTTTCTTAATGGCTAGCATAAACTAGTTTCTCTACTCTTTGCAATTTAATTGATGAACCAAAAAACAAATGGTCATAGTTAATAAAATAATATTTTGCCATCTGTGTCCAGTAATGAGAAAATCTGAATTATAGGAATGAAAAAGAATGAAGTTTTCTGCCAGACAGATCAATGCATCCCACCCTTTTGTCAGCATTAAATTAAATGTTATCAGTTGCCATGCATTTTTCTCATTGGTTGCCTTGGCTAATAAGAATTTAAGCCAAGATGGACATATAAAAGTTCTGTTTGACCATGAGGAATGTAATACTATATTTTTTTGTCTTTGTACAAATCTGTGTAGTATGAGTCTACAATGTTATTTGGCCTGAGTGCATCCAAGCCTCATTTACGAAAGGACAATTTTGTTCAGCTCTGCAGTGTTATTTGCTGTTACAAAATCTTATTTCTATAAAAGAAATCTAGAGGATATGTGCAGTTTTATTCCTAAAGCTCTGAAGGATTTCAAAATCAGCTGGAGCTGAAGGCAAATATGGTCCTGCCCCAGTACCTTGCAAGAATGATTACAACAGCAGAAAAAGTACAACTTTGAAACACATATTCTTTTCTCCTGAGTACACGTTCTGAGCAATTTGTTACTTCTGGATAGAGGATATATACTGTCTGGATACTTCATAAAGATGAAGGCACCACCACAATTTAAAAAAAAAAAAAAAAAAAAAAAGCCCAAATTCTAAGTTGTCTGGAACCCTACAATTTTATTTATTCCTGCAAGAAGAGATGGTCCTCACATAGAAGATCCCAAAGTACTTTATGTTGATAACTTGATTACCCAGAGCATGCTAAAGATCTAGACCATTTCCATAAGCTTTAGAGAGGACAGTCTACAGGCTATATAGAGACTGTGAACTTCCACCCACTGTAGATTCAAACAACAGTCAAAACATTCAAAGAAGAGGTGATGCTTTTGAGTACCTTATTGGTGATTTTGAAATATTCATTGTTTGGATTAATATCTATGTCCAAGTCTAAGACAAATCTTGATGGGACTATCTGTGATGCCAAAATATTTACTATTTTTTCCAATACTATACTATCAACCTCTGGATTTGTCTTCATGCATTAATCTCCAAAATGCCCTTAATCAGCCTCATCTGACATCCCTATAAATCTTCCATCAGGTATAACACCTTAAAGATTATTTTCATTCTCAGGAGGCAAATAAGAAACATAGACTTAAGGTCTTGAATCATATAAACTGTTCAAAATTGCAGTCTCCATTTCTAGTTATTTTCTTGACCACAATGCACAATACTTTGAAGAGCTCAGCAGTCATAAATAGGTCTGGTTTCCAAAACATTAAGCTTCTTCTTAGTGTGTAACTGTCAAAATCTGGGCTTCAGTTTTGTATTTCAGGACTTATGGAGGAAGAAGCTTGTATATTCAGCTTACCAAAGCTGTATGTGAAAATGCTGTGTGAGTGCCTCAACCTGACAGATTTGGTGCACTGTCCGTGGTCCTGACCACAATTTGCTATCTGGATTCTAAACTGAAACTCCATAGGAACTAACTCTCTTTAGCACAAATAACCTCAGCAAATGAACCCCTAAAGGATTCTTCACAGAATGCTTCTAAATGAGCCACATTTCTGCAATGGCCTCCTTCCCTATAAAATAACACTATGGTCATAAGAATGTGACAAACCTTAACTCAGTGACATTTAGCAGTATTTTGCAGGCTGTCAGACCAAAAGTTCCATAAAACTCTAGATTTTCTTTAACAATAGGCATAACACTTTCCCTCATTCCATACTGCAGAACAGTGCAGCATTCATAAATGCACAGAAGACTAGTTATTATTTTAAGTCCAAGTAATAACTAAGGTTTAGAAAACCGCAACACTTTTACCAATATGTAGTTACTAATGAGCTAAGAAGCTGATTAAAAAATATCATGATGGATATTAATGCCTTATTATAATTCACCTCGATACAGAAAATCTGAATGGAAAAATAAAATTAAAAAAACCTGAATTCTTTAGGTTTTGAGAAAGTAGCAATCCGCTTAAAATTTAACTAATTAAGACCAAGTGCAAAATTTGATGCAATTTATAAGAAATTCAAAATAAATGGGAGAAAATTTACATCTGAAACTTGTTTTTCTTTCATGCATACTTATAAAAAATCCTGAAATTGATGGTATCTCTCCTTTGTCTTCCTCCATGTTACACATTTATTAGAACAGCAGATAAAGTAGTTCAGAAAAACAAACACTTTCTGCAGAAAGGTACATCCACAATTCTAGAGAATTCTGAGTGAAAACTTTCGACTGTGGGCCTAGGGCTGACTTTTTTTTTTTCATTGAAAATGTCATGTAACTGAGACCTTTTCAATCTGTGTTCATTTTCTCAGATTGTTCTCTGCTGCCACAGTATGGTGCTCAGCTGCTGTTTGAAAACATGAAAAAGAGGATCTTTATCAGTGAACGCAGTTCTTTTCATGTACCAGTATGATTGTTTGCCGTGTAGAGATCTCTTTTAAAGAGTATTAAAAAAAGCTTTAAGTTGTATCTTGTACTTCTAAGAAGTGAAAAGCCAGTTTTCAATTAAGTACCTACTGTTTCACATTAAAAGGCTTGTGTTTCCTCATGTTATTTGTATGCTATTTTGTCTTCAAAACAAAGATAAATATTGCTTTCAGTATTTGTGGATAATTGCAGCACTTTAACAGAAGCTAACATTTTCTAGAAATACGTTCTTTGTTTAGTACTATTACGATCTTCTAAAATGAAATACATTTGAATTTAACATGTCTTAAAATAAGGATGGCACTAGCCTCCCTTACATACAAGTTTGATGTCCTTCATTGAACTACCCTTTGATTCAAAAATACTCTCCTCAGTGCAGGAATATAAGGGCCATTAAAACCACACTGCAATCAAGAACAGATCACAAGCCACATACAGTATATCCCAGGTATGATTTCTATAAATCTATTACATTGTCATAAGCCTCAGTTCTTCTCTGCAAGTATAATGTACAAATACTTGGGGTCAACAGTAAGGATGCACTCAGTCAGCTTGAACCTGAAGCACACCTTTTTGCTCTACACTATCTAATAATCTGCATCAAAATCTTTTCTTTTTCTTTGTTTTCTCATTCCTATGTGACACAAAGATATATCCCAGATTCCCTTCTAACATACAAGCTGAAGTCTTTTTTGAGCCAGCTTTCAGCTTTCAAAGCTTAAGGACAACAGAGATAAAGTCCTACTGAACATTTGCATGGCAAGAACAAAGAACTCCAGGATCAGCATGGATCTCTCATGCAGAAGGCCTCAAGTGCACACCTTACATATATATTACAAAAAAACAAAAACAAAAAAAACCAAAACAAAACAACAAAAAAAAAAAAACCCAACAAAAAAAAAAAAAAAAGAGGAAAAATTAAAGAAAAAAAGCCAAAAAACCCCCAAAGAATCCCA